>VXBN01015770.1:0-13479 GCA_013397395.1 Sinosuthora webbiana
CCAGGGCTCATTCCAGGTGCTGCACTGGACACCCGGCAGAGATCACACAAGGGAAGGATGAGACACGTTTTTTTTCAAAACCCTGAGCTTCGTTTTCATCCTTAATTAGAACAAAACCTGAAAAAAAATGCAAATTCCTCAAAGAGAAATACTCGGGGAAAAAAAAATGTCATTTTTGGGCTAGGAAAGACAAATTGGAACTCGCTGTTTCAGTAAAATGTGTGTATTAAAAAGGAGAAAAACACAAAACCCCGCAACGTGTTGTTACACAAAACTTCTCCCGAAAATGTCAAAACAGAAAACTGCTCCCCACTCAATTTTTCGACTAATTTTCTTTCAGAAAGAAATCTGCTTGGTTGCACTGTTTCTGGGAGGTTTTTTAGGCTTTTTAAAAGAAATGGATAATCCAATTTAATATCANTGGCTCACGCTGCTCAGGAGGAAATTATTCCCCAGAAGTCGCGAGGTTGTCATGGCCAAACCCAAGGAGCAAAGTTGACTTGTGCTGTTACCGAGATCAAGGAGGGATTTTGTTCTAAATTTAAAAGCCTCTCTCCAGCCTGTTGCACTGCTGATCCTTTGATCTCGGAAAACAGCGGGATGAGCCCTTGGAACAAGTGTTGCCTGGGAGGGAGCTCTGAATTGCTTTTCTGCCTCAAATCACTTTTTCTTTCTGTGTCCATTTCAGACCATGTGTGGTCACATCTCCATGTGGGATGCTTCATTCCATTCATCCACTCTTCACTGTCCCCTGTGAAGCAGAAATCGTTATCCACAGCTGGCAGGGAATTCTCAGGGATCACAGGAAGAGGATGGGTGTTATTCCAGCTGTCACTGCCCTGACTGATGGACAAAAAGCTGCAAAGTTTGGCCCAGAGGCGTCCAAGGCCAGCAGTGAACAAACCCTGTCACTGCCTCACTGTGTCCTGCAGAATCCTGGAATTATTGAGGTGGGAAAAGACCTCCCAGCCCATCCTGTCCCAGCTGTGCCCAGTGCCCAGAGCTCTGAGTGTCACCTCCAGGAATTCCTGGGACACCTCCAGGGATGGGCACTCCAAACCTCCCTGGGCACTCCCAAGGCCTGAGCACCCTTTCCATGGGGAAATTCCTGCTGCTGCCCACCCTGAGCCTCCCCTGGCCCAGCCTGAGGCCGTTCCCTCTCCTCCTGTCCCTGTTCCCTGGGAGCAGAGCCCGACCCCCCCGGCTGTCCCCTCCTGGCAGGGACTTGTGCAGAGCCACCAGGTCCCCCCTGAGCCTCCTTTTCTCCAGGCTCAGCCCCTTTCCCAGTTCCCTCAGGAATTCTCCAGGCCCTTTCCAGCTCCATTCCCTTCCCTGGACACGCTCCAGCCCCTCAATGTCCCCTGTCATGAGGAGCCCAGACTGGTGTGGCCTCAGCAGTGCCCAGCACAGGGGGACAATCCCTGCCCTGGCCCAGAGGGACAATCCCTGCCCTGGCCCTGCTGCCACACTATTCCTGATCCAGCCCAGGTGCCTTTGGCCTTCTGGGCACACCTGGCTCAGGTTCACATCCCATCCTTTGCCTGCCCCTACACGATTAACAAAAGAACCTCTCCCTCCCTGTGGAAGGGGACCCATTCTGCTCAGTTCAGCTGCACAGCCACATCCCCGACATCTCCTCCTCTCATCGTTTATGAAAACACTTCAAAAAAACCTGCAGCTACTCAGGAAGCTCCAATCCTCACAGCACTGCCTCCTCCAGCCTTCCTGAGAGCCCCACGAATTTGTCAGACAATCATTTCCATCTAAAAACTCCACCAGGCTGTATCAGTCCTCTTTTATTTTTCTCCTGTAAATAACATCAACGAGCCGGGAGCACAATGACCCAACGTTTGGGAACGGCTGATGAAATGTAGCTGGGAAACGGCTTGAGCAGAACCTTTAATTCAACATTTCCCTCTTGTACCGAGCAACAACAACGACAAAAACCCCAAACAAACCAACCCCACAAAAAAACAACCCAAACCAGGATTAATTTAACAGAGCAGCTGTGGCTGCCCCTGGATCCCTGGCAGTGCCTAAGGCCAGGTTGGACATTGGGCTTGGAGCAGCCTGGGACAGTGGGAGGTGTCCCTGGGACAGTGGGAGGTGTCCCTGCCCATGGAATGGGTGGGAATGGGATGGGATTTAAGGTCCCTTCCAAGCCAGTCTGGGATTCTGTGACCTCAGGCTGATAACTCAGGTGAGGGGAGGCACCTGGAGGGGAAAGAGGCACAACTTTAGGCACAGGTAAGTGCCACCACCGGAGCTGGGGGACACCAAGAGCTGGGGGGGGACTCTCCTGCAGCAGAAAGTTCTGTGTCAGCACCCCTGGCTCAGCCCAGGAGCTCGGATTTCCCTGGGCTGAGAGAGAGAGGAACAGGGAAGGCAGAAAAGCTGACAACCCACAGCCAGACTCTGCTTCTCGTGGTGACGTTTTGCACCTCCAGGGAGCAGAAAACTCGGTTTTCCCGGCAGAGGGGACTTGGTGTGCCCAGAGCAGATGTTGTGCCCGGGCCCAGCAGCAGCTGGGCAGCGCAGGATGCTCAGAACACGCAGCTGCAGCCAGGGAGAACTGGGATTGAAATGGGAAGCAGCCTGCAGCCTTCCCCCACGCCCGGAGAGATCCCCAAATCAGTATTTCCAAACAGCCTCCTGTGCAAAGCAAGCTTTTCCTTTCCAATTTAACGCCGTGAACATTTACTGACTGCTCCGGCAGCTTCGAGTGTCCCCTGGGGATCCCTCCTGTGATCCAGGCAGACAAATCAAAGCCACGTGTGTTGCACAGGGAGCAGAAGCCCGCAGAGGCCGAGCCATTTGCATTTCCTTTTGCTTCTCTCAGAGACTGACAGCCCGAACTAGGCCAGGGATGCTTCCAGCAGCCCGGGGAGCTCCCAGGGGAAGGGTCCTGGAGGAGCAGGATCCACCTGGTGATGCTGCTGGGGGCCTCACCTGGTGCTGCCCCCCATTTCCACAGTGTTGCAGCAGGCCTCTTGTTAGGGGGTAGAAATGAGCCGAGACACAGACTTCTTGTTTGTCACAGCATGAGAAGGGTCCTGGTTTATTCCTCTTCACAGCTCAGCCATCCTGACTCCAAACATTCCCTGGCTCTGGCTGTGGCAGCTGCTGCTGTGGGTTTCCCTGTGCAGGGATGGGTGTGACTGTGACTGCAGGGATTGGTGTGACTGTGACTGCAGGGATTGGTGTGTGACTGTGACTGAAGGGGTTGGTGTGACTGTGACTGCAGGGATGGGTGTGCACAGACTGTGACTGCAGGGATTGGTGTGTGACTGTGACTGCAGGGGTTGGTGTGACTGTGACTGCAGGGATTGGTGTGACTGTGACTGCAGGGATTGGTGTGCACACACTGTGACTGCAGGGATTGGTGTGCACACACTGTGACTGCAGGTGTTGGTGTGCACACACTGTGACTGCAGGGGTTGGTGTGCACACTCTGACTGCAGTTTTTACCCAGCCAGACTGTGACTGCAGGTTCCAACAACAGCTCCAACTGCAGACCCAGACTGAGCTCACAGCAGGGATTCTCTCTCCTCAGGATCCTTCTTCTCCATGATCCTCTCATTCCCTCTTCTACAAGGTTCCTCCTCCTTCAAATCCCCTCTCACCCCCTAACCCACTCCCTTTTATCACACTTATCTTTACTGGATACATCTCTGACTCATCAGGAGTGAGACTATTGGGTAATTAACACAGCTGTTACTCACCAGGGGCCAGGTCACCTGTATTCTCTTCTCCCACAGCACAGCCCTTCAGGAGGGATGAGCAGCCCTGGAGGAGGCAGAAATCCTGACCCTGGTACAAACCAGTTTGTGTTAAATCAAACCTCTTGTATCACATTGGGTTTGATGTGGCTGCTCGGTATGAAAATGTCCCGGGAGTGCAGCTCCTCCTGCTCCCCCATGTGCAGCAGAGCCCGGGGATGGGAACAGCCATGTCCCACCTGAGCAGGAGCAGCTCCTGGCAGATGTCCTGGGAATCGTGGCACTGTCAGAGGTTCGGACATCAGGGGAAAAAGTTCCCTGGGAATGGAGAGAGAGCTTGGCTGAGGTGTTCACAGAATGCCAGAATTATTTCCTTTGGAAAAGTCCTTCCAGCCCATGGAGTCCCATCTGTGCCCGATGCCCACCCTGTCCCCAGCCCAGAGCTCTGAGTGCCACCTCCAGGAATTCCTTGGACACCTCCAGGGATGGGCACTCCAAACCTCCCTGGGCACTGCCAAGGCCTGAGCACCCTTTCCATGGGGAAATTCCTGCTGCTGTCCACCCTGAGCCTGCCCTGTCCTGTTCACTGCCATCCACAGCCCTCTTCCCTCAGAGGAAACCCCAGAGTCCAAGGTCCAAAGCCAGTGCTGCGGGTCAGACACAGCAGATCACAGAATCCTGGAATTGTTTAAACCATTAAATAAAGGAAGGAATTAAATCCCATCTCATTCCCACCCCCATTTCCGTGGGCAGGGATACCTCCCACTATCCCAGAGTGCTCCACACCCCATCCAACCCGGCCTGGAACGTTCCAGGGGCAGCCACAGCTTCTCTGACAGACCCAGAACGGCTCCGAAAGGAGCTGAGAGCCACAAAGAAGTTTCACACGCAAATCGAACTTCCCGAAGAACGTGCTCCAGCGGCCCGACCGAGGGCAGGCAGCGGGAAACGCTGCACCTTTGGGAAGCAGCAGGAACGTGTTCAAATGGACTCACTGCTACCAACGACACGCGGGGAATTATCTCTCTTCAGGTAGCGGCACACGCCAAGCTGTCCCCAGTTGTGAAGGCTGAAATATGGCAGCAATCTGCAGCCATAAGGTGAGATTTCCATCTTTATGCGACATGAAAAATGCGCCAGGCACGGGTTTGCCCATAAACAAAATTGCTTTTTTTTTTTTTTTTTCCCCAGCCCCCCNNCCCTGCCTTTAATGCGAAATATCAATCTTTTGGCGGCTTTTATTACGGAGAACTCAGCTTTTGTTTTTGACAGATGGCCCGCGCTCCGTCCGGAGAACGACCGTATATCATCCCCCGTTATAGACACATCTGAATTGCAGAGCGTATATTTTAAAAAGGCAGTAATAAACGGCGAAATACCACCTGGCAAAGCGGGGGCGGGCAGGGGGAGCCCACTTGGCTGTGGATTTTAAAGTGAAGAGCTTTGTCAGCTCCGAGCCTCTCGCCGTGGTTTGTGTTCTCGTTACGGCATCCACTCTTTAGGCATCCAGCTGCTGCCCACCAAAACGAACAGAAATATTATTTAAGGCCGGGTTGAAGGGGCTGGTGGGAGGAAACCCACACGAGTTTCAATTTCAGCGGGTTTTCTTCGAGGTTTTGTCAGGCTTACCGAAGTTTTCCAGACGAGTGATCCGAACCTGGGAGCCCCACCTGCCTCGCCCTTCCCAACCCTCCCCATAATTTCACTTTAAATGAACCTGAAACAATTTTCTCGCAGACCTATTTAATCTATTTCAGCTTCGAAACCAGAAAGAGGCTGTTTCCTTAAAGAGTAGCTGTTAATCACCTTTTCTATCCTAATTAACTCACCTGCCCCTTCAGTCTTGCAGCACCCACTTGGAAGTCCAGATGTTCAGCTCCACATCTGCCTGGATCTTGCCTTCCTCCCGGGCACTGTGATGTGATTCCTGATCTTTATGTGGGATATTGGGAAGGAATTCCTGGCTGGGAGGGTGAGGAGGGGCTGGGCTGGAATTCCCAGATTTGCTGTGGCTGCCCCTGGATCCCTGGCAGTGCCCAAGGCCAGGTTGGACATTGGGGACAGTGGGAGGTGTCCCTGACCATGGCAGGGGCGGCACTGGGTGGGATTTAAAACCAATTGAACACAAACCATTCCAGGATTCCCTGATTTAAGGAGCACTTTCCCAGGAGCTGTCTGACTCCAAGCACCCCCATCCCAGGGAGGAGCAAGCAGGAGGATGCTCAGGACACCTCGGAGTCACTGCCTGGAGCTTTATTGCTCTGAAAACGGGCAAAAAACGAGGGACGTAAATTCGCCCGGCTCAGTGGGTAAAACCACTGATGGGGAGGACGGGCAGGACCCGGGGGTGCAGCTCTGCCCTCGTGGTGTTTGTTCAGCAACAGAGCCCCAGCCCTGCCTCCTGCCCTGCAGCCTCCAGAGCCCCCGCTCCCGCTGCCGCACCGACACACAACCAGCCTTTATTATCAGCTCCCGGCCGCCCCTGCAATCAGCCACTGAATTTACGATTGCCCAGGTAGCTGCAGAAAAATATTAAGTACAGTTAAGGCTCTATTTGAAATAACAAAACCAGATGCTTTTTTTTAAAAAAAAAACCTCAGTGTTTAAAACCTTTGCATTCCTCGCACAACCTGAGGCAGTCGTGTGGCGAAAAGCGAGTGTTTAGAACATAAATGGCCGTGATGAATCCATCAGGAATGATTCATCCCCTTTGCCGTTCAGGATGGGGTTTCAGGGCCCTGAATTAAAATCAAATAACGCCCATTTCACCCGTTCCCGCTCGGCTTTTTGTTCCAGTCGTGTGCGTGCAGGTCGCTTGTACGTTTTTAATTTTGCCTGCTCTGTGTGGATGACCAGGGCACCATGTTGGGCATCCTGAGCACCCAGCAAGGCCTCCTGAATTCCAGGAGCGATTCCCACACCAGACAGCAGCTGGTACAGGAGGTTTTTCCCTGGATGGAGCAGGGAGGGAAGTGCTGGAGAGTGCCCAGGAAGGGGAGATGGGGGAAGGAACCACACCCAGAGCTCCAGGAAGGTTTGGACACGGCTCGAGGGATGCCCAGGGTGGGATTGTTGGGGTGTCTGTGCAGGGCCAGGAGCTGGGATGATCCTTGGGATCCCCTCCAGCTCAGGATATTCCATGATTCCATGATCTCTGCCTGCCACGATGAGACACGAGTCCCCACAATTTACAATTTGCAAAGAAAATGGAAGAAATCCAAGTGAAAATAATAAAAAAAAAAAGTTAACTGGATTCATGAGCAATGACTTGAGAAATTCCCTCTCCAAACTAGTCCCAAGTAGCCATGGAATGGCAGGAAAAGGGGGAATGGCCTGAAGCTGAAGGAGGGCAGGGATAGGTGGGATATTGGGAATTGGGAATTCCTGGCTGGGCTGGAATTCCCAGATTTGCTGTGGCTGCCCCTGGATCCCTTGAATGTCCAAGGTTGGATATTGGGCTTGGAGCAGCCTGGGACAGTGGGAGGTGTCCCTGCCATGGCAGGGGTGGCTCTGGGTGGGATTTTAGGTCCCTTCCAACCCAACCCATCCCATGACTGTTAGTCCCAGTGTGGAATTAACCACCTCACTTCTCCACAGTTTCACAGAGCTGTGCGGCAGGTGCTGAGCTCTCAAGTCCCTAATTTCAGGCCAGGTGCCAAGGCCAAGGAGATGAAGGGATGGCAGAGGGTCAGGATTTTGCAGCAGGATCACTTTTGTTCTAATATTCAGGTTTTAGACCCCCTGGGTGTGCCACGGGGCAGGGAGAGAGCAACCGCGGGATGTTCCTCCAGGGAACGGGATAACTGCAGCCAGCCCCTGACAGCCCCTGCATGAATTAAACAGGTTAGAGAGTTATATCAATTATAGAGGGGAATAAACAGCCCTGCGTGCACACTCAGCCCCTGCCACAAAAGCTGCAGCACTGAGGGGGCCCTTCAGGGCTTTATTCTGACTCAAGGGCTTTGTTCTGGCAACGCGAGCGAGAGAAAAAGCTGCTGAAGTCATTCCTGCTGTTCTGGTGGATCTGGAGAGGGATCCCACCAGGGCTGTGGGCTGGGGGATGTGCTGTGTATCCATAACCACCCACGGCCCTGCAGGGTTCCTTTTGGGATACATTTTTATCGATTTTTTAACCAAAGATTATTCCCTTTGTGCTCAGGAACCGAGAAAACGCTTTAAAAATTGTGCCTGAAGAAAGATGTGAAGGAAGTAGAGGTGGCACGAGGCAGTGGGATCTGTTATTCCAGATAAACCTGGGCCATCAGGTTTATTGGCCATCAGGCCATTAGGTCATTAAGTCATCAGGCCATTAAGTCTCTGATTTAATCACCACACCCTGACGAGGTGGGGCAGATCCATGGGTTGGACTGGGGTGCTCGCTCCATGGGGGAACCTGGAGGATAACGGGATAATTTGGGCTGGATGGGACCTTAAATATCCTCTCATCCCACCCCTGCCATGGCAGGGACACCTCCCACTGTCCCAGGGACACCTCCCACTGTCCCAGGGTGATCCAATGTCCAACCTGGCCTTGGGCACTGCCAGGGATCCAGGGGCAGCCACAGCAAATCTGGGAATTCCAGCCCAGCCAGGAATTCCTTCCCAAAACCCAACCCAAGGAGCAGCCAGCATTCCCAGCAGTTCCTGCCTGACTGGGATTCCCTCCATCTCTCACATCTGCCCCTTCTCTCCCAGTGCAGACCCACCCAGGGGCAGCAGGAGGGAACAGTCTCCTCTGAACCCTCGAGATTTATTCAGGCCAAGAAGGAAAATCTGAACCTACCCCAGGATGGATTGGAAAATTGGGAAGGGAGAGCTCTGGGAGAGTCAGGCTTCCCCAAAAACCACCCCGTTGGCTGAGCTGGAATTTCCCACTCTGCCAGCTGAAGGCAGCCCACACCAGCTCTGATCTGAGCCCTTTCGGGTGGAGACTGACTCAGTGGCACAGTAAATTCCAGGAAAATGCCTCCTCTGCCTCTGTCCAGCCCTCATTTCCCGGCTGCCAGGGAGAGGGGATTGAATTCCACGAGCAAAGGCTCGAGCAGGGAGAGGCAATCGTTTCTGGATTAAGACTTAAATGATGTTCTGTGATCTTGGGCTCAATGAGGGGAAAGGCCAACGAACATAACGCAGGAAAAAAGGTTCTAAATTGTCCCTGTCTTCGAAGGGAACGTTACAGAATTAAAAAATCCATGTTCAGTAATTATTAGAGCAGGGTTAATTAAGCAGCCTGGTGCCCTCTCTGCGGCAGCCAGCCCTGACTGCTCACCCAGATTTCCACTTCCAGCCAGGAGATAACACTTTTTCCGTGGATAATTTCACCCAAAGCTTTGCTGGAGGTGGAGCAGCTCCTTCCCCTCCATTTTTTCCTTAAATCACCCACCTCTGTGCCACCTTCCCCGAGGAAGGAGGTGCATCTGACCCTTCCCAAACATTTAAACTCAAGGTTTCTGTCGTTTGTGCCAAAGCTCCCCAGCCAACATCAAACAGGAGCTGGAGGTTTTTTCCAAGAGCAGGAGGGCGGGGGGGGGAGGCTCAGTGAGGACAAATTGGGATAAATCAGATTATCCATTGTTATAAATGTATATTATATAGCTGGCTTTTTGCAGAACCATTATAATTGTACTGTATTATGGTTTTATTAATAAGGATTTAAAAAGGTAATGAATGTGTATTTTTTGATCATACCAGAGGGGTAAGACTGTTGTTNATACCCATGGTACCAGACTGCGTGGAGACACCCACAAAATAAATCTACTAGATGAGATTATCGGGGATACTTAAAACAGATCAAAAAAGGAATGTTCGATTACCATCTATTGAATATTCAACACGGCGCTCCTTAAGGACAGAAGTCCTAAAAGGGTGAAGGGGGCGACAGGCAGACCTGGTGCCAAGTCCCCCCTCGGCCGAGAAGCTTGGTTTATTCTGTCTCCTACTTTGTCTATTTTTTTATTTCTACTTAACTCATAAAATACTAGAAGAGAGTGGAACTTGTTTTTCACACCGTTGAGTCAATGAGAGAAACCACCGGGTTTTCTTTCTCCTCCCCGCGAGGAGCCGGGAGCCCAGGTGTCACCCCGGGGCGTCACCTCCTCCTGGAGAAACCGGCTCCATTCGTTGTCAGAGGGAAAATCCGATGGATAAAAAGCGGTGCCTTTCACCACACGTGGTGAGCAGAGAGACTGTGGGACCAGGAGCCTCCGCAGAGGGAGACGAGGTGTCAAAACCCTTAATTTAATTGGGAGAGGGAGAAAGAGAAGGCTGCAGAGCTCTGTCACAGCTCTCCTGGTTGTCAGGGATGAAACTGGGAGAAACACCAGCACAGGGGGGTTGTGCCAGCCCTGGGGTGGTTGGTCCTGCTCCAGGTGGAGATCTCAAAGCCTGGGGGTGACGTCAGCTGGGCGTTGATCAAACCGGGGGGACATGGGGCAGACACCCCCCACCCCGAGGTGTCTCATCTGCCTGGCTGCCCTCACACTCCCCCTGAGGTTTATTCTCCCAAACCCACTGAGTTTTCCTCATTTTTTATCCAATTCTCCAACCTTTGTCACAGAGAAATGGGACACAAACAACCCCAGACCTGTGGCACTGACGGCGCTCGGGTGTCTCTCTCCTTGGGGAGTGAAACTGGAACGTGGATTTAATTCTGGGTGCTCAGTGGTCGCCCATGGTCAGGAATCCTGCTCCAGGAGGGAGCCACAGAGCAGCTGGGTGGGATTTGAGAAATAAAGACACAGCTTTGGGGGGAAATTCAGCCCCTGGATTTAACAGGGACACTCTGGTTCAGCTTTGGGATGGAGGAGAGGAATTCAACCCCAGCACAGGGCTCGGGCTGCCAGCCCTCCCCAGGGAAGCCGTTTCCATCCTCAAAAGGCAGAAAAATTCCTTCCTGGAATTCCCTCCCTCTACAAAGAAAGTGAATACAGGATTTTAGACTGAAAGTTTTATTTATTTCCAGGGATGGGGCAGCCACAGCTTCTCTGGACAAGCTCAGCCAAGAATTCCTTCCACAGGAAAAAAAAAATTCCCTCTTTTCAAAGACTTGCAAATATTTTACACACACCACTGCCCTTTCCCCCTTCCACACTCCACAGCTCCAAGTGGTGTTTGATTTTTTTCAATAACACGACTTAATACTCGAGCTCAATGGTTTGGAGGTTTTTTTTTTTTCAAAGTCATGTAATCCTCTCAGCTTAGCTCTTTAATTAAAAAAATAAAGAGAGAGAGGAAAGCAAATATCTGAGCTGCAACAGGTTCCGGGCTGCAGTGACTCCGTGTGGGGATGGTGTTACCTTGGGAAGAGCAGGGAATTCTCTGTGCCACTGGCTGGGAATATTCCCCCTCCTGCCACGCCTGCTCCCCCATTCCTTTGAGGGAAAACTCAGAGCAGGAGGAAAAAATCCACGCACCTGAAACATCCAAACAGCAGCTGGGGGGGTCTGGGAGTGGGGAAAACCATACAAATTTATGGGGAAAGCCACAAATTTATGGAAAGGCTACATATTTATGGGAAAAGCCACAGATTTATGGGGAAAGGCACAGGTTTATGGGAAAATCCCCAGATTTCTGGCCTCACACCCCCCAGCAATGCTCCCTAGGGCCAGGTCAAAGGCTCAGGTACAATTCCATGAGCTGCCATTGCCCTTCTCAACCTCACCCCGTTTTTCACTAAAAAAACCCGGAGCATTTTCCTCAGGAATATGGTGAAGACAAGGGAATATGGGGGAAAGGGATGTGCCCTTGCTCAGGGATGGAGTCTGCTGCTGGAGACTGTGGCTCCTCAGGTATGGGGGTGGTGCCTGAAGTTTTATCTCCCATGTATTTGAGGTTCTGTGGTGCCCAGGGGTGCAGCTGTGAGCTCACAGTCAGTGTCACTCAGCTCTGCACACAGCAGGGACACAAAACAAATCCTTTTCCTGCTGCACACCAAGGACAGCTGGGACAAGTGTTCAGGCCCAAAGGCACAAACAAGGCTGGGCTGGAGGGAGAGAACAACAAGGATGGGACTGCATCACCTGCAGCTGGGATTGGACAATTCAACCCCAAGGTGCAAATGGGCCAAAACTTGGAAAAGTGTGAGACCTCCTGACCGTTTGTCCATTTTGTGACCATTTTGTGTCCATTTTGTGTCCATTTTGTGTCCATTTTGTGACCATTTTGTGACCATTTTGGGTCCACCTTGGGTGCAGCCCTGGCCAGGCTCTTGTCCTGCCCAAGGTCTGTCCTTAAAGGCCTTTTAATAAATCTCTGCTTTATTCTCCAGCCCTGCCCAGTCTCTGTCCCAGCCCAGCCTGCCCAAGGCATCAGGGGGGTCTCTCTGCCTTCCAAGCCCGACTGATGCTGAAATTAAGACTTTAAAAACACAACTTCTAAAATGTGTCTCTGCTTTGCTTGACCACCTTTGGAGCTGCAGCCGAGTCCAGTTAAGATATCCTTGGCAGGGGGCGGGAGGACAGCAGGAGACAGTCCTGAGACCCTGGGGACAGCAGGGGACATTCCCAGGAGTCTGGACATCCTCTGCCAAGGTGAGGAAACAGCCAGGTCCAGAAGAAGACAAGACAGGATAAAACCTGGCTTAGGCTCAGCCTGAAGACAGCACTGAGCAGGGGCTTGGGGTGAAGCTTAAACAGAGCTCAGCTGGTGGGCAGGGCCCAGGGGTTGGGGTGGGGGACACCAGGAGCACCCACAGGGGTGTGACAGTCACCTCAGGGGTGTGACAGCCACTACAGGGATGTGACAGCACCCACAGGGGTGTGACAATCACCACAGGGGTGGGACAGCCACCTCAGGGGGTTCTCCAGTGTGACCCTGACCCCAAAGCTTCCCCCATCCCACATCTCCCCTGGGCTCAGTGATGGTGTGGGGCCAGGGGGAGCTGTCCCAGTGCTCCCACCAAAAATTCCTGGCTGGGAGGGTGGGGAGAGGCTGAGACAGAATTCCCAGAGCAGCTGTGGCTGCCCCTGGATCCCTGGCAGTGCCCAAGGCCAGGTTGGACATTGGCTTTGGAGCAGCCTGGGACAGTGGGAGGTGTCCCTGGGACAGTGGGAGGTGTCCCTGCCATGGCAGGGGTGGCACTGGGTGGGATTTAAAGCCCCTTCCCACCCAAACCATTCCATAATTCCATGATTCTGCGAAGGTGGGACTCTCTGGCTTCTCCCCAGCTCCTCCCCACAGCCCCACTCCATTCCTGGTGAGTCCATGGGGCTTTCCCCCATTCCCTCTCTGGGAGGACACCCCATGGAAAAGGCTTTTGCCTCTCCAAAGGACAGCAGGAGCTGCATTCCCAGCAACGTGCCACAAGCTGGCTGGTGGCGCTGGAATTTTTGCAGCTCAGCTCTCTGGAATAAAAGCGAGTTACTCAAATAGGAGCTCTCATTAAGAGAGAAAAATTTTAATTTGTCTTCATTAACGATGTGTGTGCTGAGTGAGTGACCTACATTTTGATTACTGAAGGGAATAATATTTATATATTTTTTTTTTTCTCTTAGCTGGAAGGTACCAAGTTATTTTTAATTTCCTCTTTAGTCCTGGGAATGGGTTAGGCTTCAGTTGGATGCAGAGGTTCAAACCTGCCGAGCTCACGATGCAGCGGGGTGGCAGCCTTGGGAATTCCAGCGTTGGCATTAATGCACTTTTGGTCTGTGTGAGGCAGATAATTCCTGACAGAGGGATCAGAGAGAGTGGCCAGGCTGTGTCTGCTCCAAAATATATCCCAGAATTGTCTCCAGAATTCCCAATATCCCATCCAGCCCTGCCC
>VXBN01015775.1:0-12198 GCA_013397395.1 Sinosuthora webbiana
ACCTCTAGTAAGGCTAACCAGCACTGCAGCAGCAACAGTGAAGGGTTTATTTCTACAGAGGTAAACCAATTGTGAAATGTGCTTGCACCACTGAGATGCTGCAGTGTGCACAGCATCAGCAGAATCCAGTGACACCAGCTATCTCATTACAGGGTATTTTACTGCAGTAGCTGCATGGGTATAAATCCTAAATTTTGAGCCATGACTGCAGTGTAAATCTGTGTCTTTATTTTTCTGTGCAGCACAAGGATAATGACTGCAGAGAGAAAACAAAGTTGTTCAGTCTAATATTTTATCTACAGGGGAACATTTCAGCTACTGCATTCTGAATAGATAGCACCAAGATCTGTTACAGCAGAGAGGGCAGCAGCAACTGATCATGACTAAATGGCATAAGGAAAGTAAAAATCATGAACAGAAATGCAACATAACACACATTGGGAAAGAAACAGGCTGAGTTCCTTAGAAGGTTTACAGCCTGGTTTCTGAACAGAAAGTCTGCCCAGGAATGTCCACACTGACCACAAAGATTAACTCTCTTCAGGAGCTTTCTAAGGTGGGCTTAATTTAGAGAGGGATATTTGGTCGTAACCAACAACAATCAGAGTGTAGTATCATGGTTTCACTACTTCTAGTCCATCTTCTTTACAGCATAATGCCATGTAGAAATTTCATGAGTCTGCAAATACATGTTCTGTATCCCTCAATAGGTTATCCCAAATTTTGTGTTTGATAAAGAGAGGGCACAGCAAAGAGTATCAATACTGCCAGAAACCTGGATCACCATCAGCTCTCCTGGCTTTGCTCCAACACTGATAAGGAGGAGGGAGCAGTGGGGACATACTATTTTAATATCCAAATTTGATTCTCTGTGTTATAGCAGGAGTTCTCAGCAGTGTGTCTCCCTTCAAGGAGATCAAACAAATTAGCATAAAGTGGGGGTTGTAAATAACAGGTCATCAGTATTGGCAGGCAAATTATAGGTGTTTTGGCAGCAGGATAAATAGTGGAGGTGAACCCGGCCAACTGCTTTTGAGATTCCTTATTTACTGCTGGCCCCAGCTGCAGGCTCTAATGGCTGTAAACATTGCCCTTGAAGAATGGGATGGAGATCCCACAGAGCATCTGTCCATGGGGTATAGTGGCAAATCCTTACACCAAACAGGGAAATGCAGTTTCAAAAGCATTACAATAAGATGGGGTGTCTGTGTCAGTGAAGCTGCCCTTTATTTGGCTCAACACATCATTGAAAATTTTTTCCATGGAGCTATACAGAAGGTGCTTTCATAATATCCTTGAAAGGCTCCTGGAAATAGTTGTGAATGTCTGACAAGCAAGCACAGCAAGTACTCCTCTTTGCACCAGTAAAACCAGAGGCACAGGAGCAAGTCCTGAGCATCTTTTCTCCAGGGTTTTGTTGTCTGGGCTCTGTGGCAGCGTATTTTATGTGATGACTGGAGCCCACACAGCTAGGAATTTGTGGAGCTTNCAGATACAACCTGAGCAGGGTGATGGAAGCAGTCTAGATGAGGTGGTCTTCCTGAAGCAGTGATCCCGTAGAAAGGTCTGGTAGCTCTGGTCCTCTGGGAATCCAGTGGAAAGGGCAGTTTGTACTGTCCCAAACCCCAGATTATATCCAGGTGAGAATGCTTTGTTCCTCCCCGTGGGCGGAGCATCTCACAATGGGATGATGAGTCATGCAGGGAGTCCTTGATGGGCCATTAAACAGAGATAGCTCCTGGAGGGAGTTACCTATGAGTCATGGGCAAGGCACTGATGGGCCATTAACAGAAGATAACCCTGAGGGAGGGGCCCCCAGGAAGGGCACAGTCCCACCTGGATTTAACATGAAGATGGTGATAGAATACTTTGTGCCCAACCCAGGACAGGCTGATACTCCATTTTCTTTCAAGTGCCCCAGATATCTGCTCTCTAGCAATCCCTTCAGTGCCAGGGAGAGATCCTTAGGGAAGCTCTAATCCAGATTGCCGGGCAGAGAGGGGAAAAGAAAACTGGTTCTTCATTTCCCTTCTAGAGCAGAGGTTGCAATGCACACAGTCCACAGGCTATGCCTTGCAGGTTGTCCTGTCTAGTCCATGATTAAGGATGCAGTTAATGGTCTTTTGCCATTCCACAGCAGAGCAGGATCGCTTGATCCCTCAGGAAGGTGCCCGGTGCCTTCCTGAGCACGCTGAACACTCTGTTGTGTCTAGATGTATTGTATCACACCCATTTACCACTCTGCCTCTCCTCCCTGCCTTGACACATGTGCCACTATATGGCAGAGGGGCTCTTGCTGTTTCTTTCCACTCACATGTCCTGGGCACTACAGCAACAGTCAATTTTCCTTGTGTGGGCAGAACTGAAGCCAGAGGAAAACAGCAATTGCAGTGCACAGTTTCCATCCTGCTGGAATGCTCAGAGCCGTCCTGGGCCATGCAGGGATGCCCAGTACCTTTGGGGGTTGGGTGGTTTGGTTTTACCTTTTTTTTCTTTTTCTTTTTCTTTTTTTTTTTTTTTTTTTTAACTCAGGGAGGAATTTAGGGCATTTAGGAATATTTTAGTATTATTTTTAGTATACATGTACTATCTTTTATATTCAACTTCATTTCCTGGCCAGTCCATGTGTCCCAGTGGGGGGCTGTTGCCTTATCTGTGACTCCTCCTGGCAGAGAGCCAGTTTATTAAAAAATGAAATGAGGATTCTCATTAAATGAGAAAAATCATGTCCATCCTCAGAGCTTTTCTGTCTCAAGAAAGCATTGAAGAGCTGCTTAACCCTTTCTTTAGTCTCCTTGCATGAACTCTTTGTGTGTGATACCACAAGGCAGTTCCCAAATACAATGGGCTTTTCAGGAGAAAAAAAGACGTTGAAGTACTTCCCGTGACTATTTATTTCATCACCAGACTCAGCATTAAAAATGCACCTTTCTGACAGCAGCAATTTTTACTGTTCCTACCACATTATTACCCAGGATGTCTGAAAAAAATTACTACTTCTGCCTCACCACATCTTTTCTAGTTGCCTGTGGTGCTGCTGATGCCCAGGAGTGCAGCAGGTATTCCGGATACTGCCTGGTTTTTACTATGCAGCTCCTGAGGGGTAGTGAGGAATTGCACTTCAATACAGTGCATCTGAATTTTAATTGAATTGTAGCCTGCAGCTAAGTGGAAAGACATTAAAATGAAATTTCAGTGTTGCACTCGAGTTGATGTTCCACCATACCTCTGAAATAACTGATCAACTCTCTCCCCTGTCTCTGTCTTCACCCATGGCTCTGGAAGACCCTGCCAGCAGCCTGGTACAACTTCCCAGGTGGGTCACAGGGAAGTGGACCTAGTCCCAATGACACATGTTCAAACCACTGCCTGATGCTGGCAGTGCTGGCCCACATGCATTTCCTATATTTTAATGAGGATAACCTAAGGACAAGGTTTTCCAGGTGAGGCCTGAGTCTAGCAAGGGATTGTGGCAGTGTAATCCAAATCTACAAGAAAGCCTAGGTTTTGTAATGTCACTCCATCCTGGTGCTGCCAAATACAATGCAAGTGTCAGAAACAAAAAGGTAAGTGATTCACCCATCCATTTGCCTTTGGGGTTTTTGGGCATGCAGCACCTCAGAGAAAGGGGCAGCACGGATGCTTGTGATGCTGCCACGTGAGAGGTTCTGGTGACTGTGGCAGTCAGTGGAGGACCTGGTCCCTCCCAAACAGCAATAATACAAACTTCTGCTACAGCAACTGCATCCCCTGGTCCAGGAGTCAGTTAGCTCTCACCAAGACTGCTGCTGTTCTCAGTTACTCTGTGCAACACAAACATGGAAAGTGTCCAGAGGAGGGTTGTAAAAGTTGCTGTTTTAGCTGGAACAACATAAGAACGGGAGAAAACACAATTAGAAACATGAAGCAGCTATAAATAAATCGGCACACCCATGCATGAGTAGAGATCCAATAAATATTTTAATATACCATACTGACCCCTGAAATCAAAATGTTAAAAATAGTCTCTAGCTTTTGTTTTTTTCAGAAAGGAGAGTATCCTGTTGCCAGAAGATTCCTGTAGTATTTGAGAGGAGAGGTCACTGTCACACCTACCAGCTGATGTGAACCGGCTGCTCACCAGGAGCAACAGGGGATATTTGGACTTTGCAGAAGCCACTTCCCACAAAGTTCCCACAAGGTAATTGCAGTCTCCACATCTGTCCCTGCTCCATCCCTGTCCCCTCAAGCTGCAGCAGGAGGAGAGGGCCCTTGTCCTGCACCCCCATCTGCATGTGATAGCTCATGGCCTGGGAGGAACAGTCACCTTTCTCTATAGAAAAAGTCAAGGTGTTTTTTTTCCTAAAGCTTTGAAACAGTTTTTTTTCCTAAAGCTTTGAAACCATCTGCAGAGCAGGGATGTGGCCCTCTGACCAGGCTTTTTTTGTATTACTTGCCCATGTGAAATTGAGTGTGGGTGCAACACCACGGTGCAACACAGCTGCCCTGTCACATCCCCTGCCACGCACGGCTGCTGCTCTGTGGGGACTGACCTCTCTTTTCCAGACAGTTCCACTGCCCATCACTATCAGTTAGCCCAGCACACTCCTTCTCCTTTTGCATTTGAAGACTGTATCTGCTATTTTAGACTTGAAGTGTGGGTTCCCTGTGCAAAATATGTTGGTTCTTCCAGCTCTATCAATGTCACAGAAGAAGATGTGTCTTCATGAAACTTGTCCCGCTTCCATTCCCAAAACATCACAGGTACAGCAGTGCCACTGCTAAACATTTTCTAGCAATTTTTCTGGTTTTCCTGTTTTTTTCTGTTTTCCAGTTTCCTGGTTTAAAGAAGATCGTAACAGTGTAAAAATAAACTTTATATTAAAAAGCAAAACTTGCTCAGTATGTCTTGCTTCACTGTTGGAACAGGAACCATTTTTCCAGCTGCTGGCTAATCATCAAGAAACTTTATAGACTATGCTGAGGCCTGCAGGAGGGACATTGCTAATTCTAGCTGCTGCTGCTTCTAGAGCCTTGGCACGTAAAAGGACATTTAAAAAATTATTTCTACAAAAGCTTTTCGTTTCTATGCCACGGCTTCAGCTTTTGGGGTTGTCCTCTCAAGCAAGAATTCCTGGCAATTTTTAAAAGAAAATGGAGTTAAAAGTGCACAGTCCCACAGGTAGGACAAACGTGGCCAACAGAAGCAGGGAGAAGGCTACAGAGGAAAGTGGAGGATGTCAGAAACAGGACGTAGTGTGTCAGCCTTGAGATTCTGACCTGGAATATGCTTTGATCTCTGCTCCCTCTGTCCTGTTCATCTCAGGCATGGCTAAGCCAATGGCCACAGGCACCAACATGCTCCTGCCCTGCAGCCATCCACCAGCACTGAGCTCCATCCATGTAGCAATGTATCTGTATAGCAGGCCATTCTGATGCACCAGCCAAACTGGTTGTGAGTAATCTTACCAAACCAGCTGCAGTTTTGTTGTTAGAGCTCTCAGGAATTCGTCAAGATTTCTGAGAAAACAACAGGATCAAAATAAGAAGACAGCCTGAGAAACTTCTGCAAAAAATGTAAACCCTAGATAGGGGAAGCACAATGTGATGATGGACATTTGACCACTTGGATGTCCCGAAGGACGTGTGCCTGCATCATGAAGAAGCAGCTCAGCCAACCCAGAGATGTGTGCCCATGTTGTCAGTAGACCCAGAATCTGTATCTGCCATGTAATGGAAACAGTAAAGGGCTTTTGTTGGAATCATACTGGTTCCTTTATTCAGTGGCCCATTTCCCCTCTGCACATCCATACTGGGGGGTTGTATTAATTTGAAGTGTTTCGTGTTGCTCTCATATTGTCACATCTCTGTTCCAAGCATTTGGCCCACTTTGAGGAGAATGGATCATCACAGGGGTTGGGCTCTGCTGCTTTGGGCATCTGCAGAGGGCTCACAGGGACTCCAGAGAAGAATGGTCCCTTCTCATGTTCATCAGCTTTAGACTGAGATTCGTTTGAAAGTACAGGTACCATCATGGGGTGTAATTGTGTTTACAAGCATGAATGAAACTCATCAGTTTTGCTTATTATTTCAAGTGGTTTGGTTTTTGCTTGCTTAATGCTCCATAACTATTGTCTCTGATGCCAAAGAGACAAAGCTGTTGCTCTGTTCTCAGCCACAGCTATTTATATCTTGTAATAACACTCCTCACGATACAAGGAAGGGTATGAAACCCAATAGTGTATAATTAAGACAAAGACACAACTTTGGGGGCCTTTCTGCTCAAAACCTGTCACTAACATTAACACCTCACTTTTGTTTTTTCTGCTGGATTGCTCCCCTGCAATCCCTCAGCCAAGATGGTCTTTAATTCTGTTTATTTGAACTAAATTCAGAGCAAAAGGAGTCCATGCCTTTGGAGACATCCGTCCCACTTTCACCACTAGACAGTGCTGACACCTCTGAGAGCCCAGTGATAACAAACCATTTAAGAGTCTCTAAATGTTGGGGAAAGCAGAGCCAACACCGGTCAGGTCACACCCAGCTCTGCCGATATTGCAGTGCTCCCTGTGTGGCCACTACGGTGATATATCCCAGCCTCCTGGCCGGTATCCCTTTGCTGAGAAGGGATCCCCAAGGGAGCAAAGGGAGAAGAGGCTGGTGGAAATCCAGACACATCTGAGTACTTGGCAGTTACTTACTGTACCTTTTGAAACGTTTCCTCTAACTCTGAAATCAGCTTGTCATTTCAGGAGTTTGTTGAGATACTGTTTTTCTGTCCCTTGGATGTTTTTCCCCTAAGGATTCCCTAAGGAGCACTGGCTGACAAAAATAAGTACTTAGTAATCCTTTGGAAATCAGATGTGGATGTGATTCCCTTAAATCTCCACTGCCAAAATACAGATATTTGTAGCGTATATAGAGTTCCTTGTACCCGCTTGTATTCAGATGATTTTCTAATTGGTTCCCTTGCTATTATTAGCCTGTCTGCAAAGGATTCACAAACAGCATTAGAGGTCCCACTCCTTCACCAAAAAAATCTGTCCTAAAAATTACTTGTAACCAGATGTGCCACAGTATTTAACACACACACTGTGCTATTTTTATGCCTCGCTGTTTTCGTCAGCGGTTAAAGCTTTTGCGATGTAACCCAGCACTTTGAAAGGGCTTCTGCCGTTCCACACCGCAGCTCAGAGCTCCATCCCGCGTTAATCTCTCCCTGATTGAAGGGAGATTCTGCCCCAGACGCTCTGGGAGACAGAGCTGTGCTTTGAGCGCCGTGGGTTTTATTTTGAGAGGTGTCTCCTCTGGATAGGGATGAGCTGTCTGGGGTGGTCTTCCAGGTCCCTCTGGGCCCGAAGGAAGACAGTTCTGGCCAGGAGATATCAGGAGATATTCCCAGCCCACCCTTGTTTTGTGCCTGTTTGCCAGTTGTGCCCTCAACATCACCTACTGGCCAAACAGCTCTGCAGCTGCTGGGAGAGTGAACCTCACATCTTCCCCTTCCTCTTTTTCCTACATTCCTCCCTTCGGAATATATGAGAAGGTTGATTGAAATTGAACATGGTTTTTAAAAAAATTACATTACCTGATAAATTTTTCAGAAAAACGTGAATTAGAACTCCCACCGAATTGTGTAGGATTTTTAGAAAAAAAACACAAAAACAAAAACAAAAAACAAAAACAAACAANNNNAAAAAAAAAAAGCTTTGTCCGTATTTCAAACGCCAATGCCCAGATCAGGGAGCAGAACTGTGCCTGTGTGTTTCCGGGTGCATTCCCTGTGCCCACAAGCAACATGCCTGGGGCTGGCAAGCTGCTCCTGGACCCACCTGCACTTCCCTGGCTTCTCCCAGAGCTTAGAGCTGCTGCCTCAGCACCCGCAGCAGGAGGGTGTGCATTGGATCTAGATAAGAAATACGCCTTGTTCAACAAACATTTGGCTAGAAATGCAGACAGTGTAATCAAGATACTCATCTGCTTCAGAAAAGGTTTCTGAGGAGTTATGTTATGCCCTTGCTACGTCATATATCCAATTATAATTCATCTGCCTCCCCCTGGGAATTAGCATAGAAGCTAATCACTATGTAAACTGCAGAATGTGTGGGAAATTGTCTTTTATCAGCCAGTGTTACCCTTGGGAATGGGAGGATTCAGGCACCAGTATGCTCCCTGCAGCAATTCTGTCTGCTGCTCCTGGATGCTGGGTGTTTGGGGTTTTTCCATGCCCCAAGCCCCGTGAGGTGGGCACCACAGTCCCCTGACATGGCTGTGGTCCAAGGCCAGGTCTGCTTCTCACTGTGGGTAGGGAGAAAAAGATGCTAGGGCTGGTGGTACCTGAGAACCTTGCAGAGACTGACACAGGGATGTACAAGGAACCAAACTGGGAAGAAAGCTCCAGCCACCAGGGCTGACCTACTCCTGAGGCACTTTGGGACACACACACACCCCACCTCCCACCCAGAAGGGCAGATTAATTCACCTTGAACATCACCAGAGCTTCTGTAATCCCCACTGCCAGGGGCCAGGGCAAGCTGTTGCTCTGTAGATAAAGTCATTCCACTCCAGAGAAGCAGCTCCTAAACTACCAGACAGGATTAATTTTTGGGGGGCTGGGGTTTTTTTTCCAATAATGTTGAGTTTTTAACTTGCTCTTAAAAGGTGCAATTGAAAGAGTACATAACAAATCTACAGATATGTGAGAAAATGGTGCAACTTCGTTTTGAGCAAACCCTGGAAAGTCACCATTTCTGTCCCAGAGCAGTGATGAAAAGTTTTGCTGTTTCCTAGTTTACTCTTTCTTTCTCTTTAATTTTGACATTTAACAAGGGCACAACATGTGCCCGGTAACTTGTGCCCATCACTGCTGAGCTTTGCTGAGCAAAGAGCTGCCCAAGCTTCATGCCCTGAGACGGCACTCAGCTCCCATGAGGCTGCTCAGGCTGAACCTACAAACTGTGGCTTGAGCTTTGCTGGTGGACAGTGAGGCCCCAATGGTGGCATTGGGGATGGATGGGTGACAGCTCACCAGGATATCTGGAAGGATATTTGGAAGAGGGTACGGGTGCCTTTGTACCCTGTTACATTACAGAAAATCTGTGGGTCATGTTTTGTGATTCCTGAAATCACCCTGCAGAGGCATCTTTGTCTTCCTACAGCCAGGTATAATTTGTGGTTTCTTGCTGCTAGTATTGGCCCACAGCAAATAAGCAGCAAAAGTCCCATCAGCATTTTCCCACAACAGCCTCCTCAGAGCCAGGACTGTGGTGTTATCTGCATTGGAGCAGCAGCCAGTCCCTGGGACAGAGCCCTGATGTTCCCCTTGATTTGGGCCATGGTGCTGTACCAAGGGTGCCTGTGCACTGCTGCACTGGAGAGCCCTGGGCTGAGCAGATAGGCACAGCTCCGTGCCAGAGCACTTCATATTAGTGGGCTCAAAGCAAATATTGCCATAATTTCACATTCCTGACTGACTTTGTGTCGGAGTACATCAGCATAAAGAATTGGATGAGCCCTCAGGTTGAAGCAAGATGATTGTTATTCAGATCTAATGAACTGCAATAGGCAGAAATACATAAATCATTTCTGGCCAAGGAGTAAATCCAATGCAAGTGGCTGAGATGACACCGGAGCCTGAATTTCAATCTGCTGAGTGCCAGATATGTCCAACAAGAGTACAAGCTCTGTGATTCCTGACAAGCTGCTTTTCACAGCACCCGAGTTAAATGCTTTAAAACACTGACTGACCTACACTTTCTGCTTTCTGTTTTCTCTGAGACCATGCCTCTGGGACAGCCACCCCCTGTGAAAGTCTCTGACTTGGCCATCACCTATATGGAGGTGAACAACCACTTCTACCTGTAATGTGGACAGTTCCCTATGCTGTGCAGGGTTTTGCATGGGCTTTCAGCCTCACTGAGCTTCCATTATTCAGTTTTTAACTAATGGGAAGTAATTTTAACACTGGTGTAACCCCTGGATTCAGCAGAACTGCTGACAAAGACGGGGCTGGATCTGGCCTGACCCTCATTAGCATGAAAAAGGCCAGATTGTCACAGTTGCCATCAGAAGTCCCCACCTGGCCCTGCCACTGCACCACAAAGGTTTCCATCTTGGATAAATAATAAATGCAAAAGCCAGCCTCACATCTTCCCCTTGAAGACTAGATGAAGCTGTGCTCAAACAAATTAAATCTGCTTGCTCTCTTTTGGTGATGAACTTGAGGCTGATGAAAGTGAACTATTTTTAGTGCTAGCTAGAGGCACTAGTGAATGGCTGGCAAAGCATGGAGTGCACTTCCTTGCCCTGCCAGTGCATCCAGCCAGGACTGCACCACCCAGGCACAAAGGATTCCAAGAGCCTTGATGCCATGCTCCATCTTGCCCCCTTTTATTTAGAGTATGCTCTGCAATTCCTGTTTCACAAGGAGAGGCTCCTTCCAGCTCAGACCCGCCTTGGGTAGGTGAGTGCCTGCCTTTCTTAGCCAGTGCCAGGGGACGCATTGCTGTGTTCAGCATTGGGGTGCTGGCATGTGAACCCCACCGCTGTACTCCTGAGGCAACACTGCTTTTCTGCCTTGGAGCAGCTAAGTGGGAAATGCCCCAGGTGTAGCTGCCTGTGCTGTGAGGCAACACTGTGACAGCACTGCCACGGACTGGAGAAGGAGGAGGAATCTTCTATCTTTGGTTCAGGGCTGCCAATAGTAGCACAAGCATCTAAATTGGATTCTGCTGCACATCCTGCACCTTGCACCATGGGACAGGGGAGATGTTGGTATTGGATGAGCTTCTATTTCCTCCAAGTGCTTTGAGGGCTGCTGCTGCTGATTTCAGACTTAATTACTGTAATGTGTCCTTTACTGAGGTCATTTGTCTTGTTCTTTAAAGGCTACAGTCTGACATTTGGTCTTTACTGGATTCCATATTGCTTGTGAGCATAAAGGTCCTGTTTGCTTAAATAAAGTTTTATCGAAGATGCTATTTACAAGTTTCTCCAAAATGTCAATATTTGCTTTCCTGCAAGCTAGCAGGGTACATCACACTTCCTGCTGGATAGCACAGCAAACTGCAGGTGCTCAGTGTCCAGATGGTGTTTCTGAGCCCTCAGAGAGTCTTTCTGGTGGTTGATGTCCTGGGGAGCTGCCCTCTGCACATCCAGCTGTGGCTCCTCCAGTAAGGATCTGGCTCCTTTTTTCAAAGTTTATACTAGCAGTTACTCGTTGGGCTTTTTATAAACAGGTATCTCTTAAACTGTTTTCTACTGTTCTTTGACATATGTATTTGTGGTGCATGCATGGAGCTTTTCTGTCTGGGATATATACTTGAAGCAGAATTGGGCAAGACTTTCTTTATGCCCTTGGTAGAGTCAACTGCTCATTTGGCTGTTGTAAAAACAAATGAGGAGTTTAAATCTGCAAGACAGGAAGATCCTGTCCTGTGTTTGCAAGCACTGAGTGAGCAGGACCCTATTGGAGGTGGTGGCCCCAATGGCCAGAGGAAGCTGCAAGTGTGAAACAGGGTCCCTGCCCACAGCAGCTGCAGATCCAGGCCAGCAAAGGCAGGCTGATCTGCCTAATAGCAGAGCAGGAACATTGCTCCATGGGCTGCAGCAGTGCCCAGTCCCCTCGCGCAAGCATTGCCCTGCAAGCACTGTGCCAGGGAGGGACAGGTCCCCATGGCTTTGCCAACTCCCTTCCAAACCAGGTATTCAAAGCTCCAGCAGCCTGTGTGCCAGATGCTTGGGGGCCTCATGTTGTTTTGGCTCTGGAGACAACAGGACTGCAGGGGTCTAGCAGCAGACATCCCCCTGCCTGCAGAGTGACCCTTGCACTCACACGTGCTCAGTCCCCTGCAGCAGTGCCATGTGCTGTGGAAATGCCCAAACTCCGATGGCAGGAGGGGGAGATGAGCTATGGGTGCCATCCTCAGCACAGCACCCGATACCAGACACACTCCTGCCCCTGCTACCCAGGGTCTGCTCTGCCCCAGCACCAAGGAAGGGGGGATCTGTTTCCATTGCATCAAACTGCTCCTGTTTCCGCAGAGCATCATGTTCATCCAAGTCATTCCCCCAGAAGTAAAGTGCTTTTCTGTTATACCAGGATGCCCTTCCACTGCTGCCTGAGGAAGGGGGTAGTGAACTCTTGTTTGCTCTGCTTTAACACATGGTGAGGGGAGATAAGCACCAGACAGCAACCTAAGCAACACAGCAAGCTCTTCC
>VXBN01015776.1:9543-46804 GCA_013397395.1 Sinosuthora webbiana
CTAGAAAACCCTGACAGAGTCAGAAATACAACCTGACACCCTGTTGGCCAGGGTGTTGGAAGCAGTCCAGAGTAAGCCCTCCTGGATGGCAGATGTGGTTCTGTTGCAGTAGAGATGGTCCCGTTGAAGAAAAGGGTCCAGTAATAGTGAAATGGGTCCGGTCTTCCTCCAGGGATCCGGTGGAAAACTGGATACCCCAGTGGCACTGTGGCTCCTTTTTTATCTAAGTTAAGATGGTTTGGTTCCTCCTCTCTGTGTAGAGCAGCTTAATGGTCCATTAGCAGAAGATATTCCCATGGAGTAGTGAAACAATGAAGAGAGATAAGTAGCACTCCACCATCTGATAAGTGACACTGACCCATTTGGGCAAAGATAAACAATTCTGCTCCACCCAGATGGAATAGAATAACATATTCTTTACAAAACCCACAACAGTCTTGCTTTGCTTTATTACTTTTTTAGAAATAAAAATTACTATTTCCTGTAGATATCCTCATCTACAGGTGCATTCTTTCAACTTGAAGGGTACAGATTTTATTATAATACTCAAGTAAACTTCTAGTGACTAAATAGTCATGGCAGTAATAGACCTGAGTGTAAAGAAATAAATCTCAAAGAGGTATTGGAACCATGGTCTAAAATTTTATTAAAGAAATCTGACTCATTTCCAAACTGAAATTTGCAAATATCATTAAAATCATGAAATGGAAATAGATAGAGATGTTTCAATTCTGTACAAAAAGGCATACTGAGAGAATCTGTCATATTTAATACAACACAGAGTAGTGCAAAGCACCATTTTAATTCTCTTTTCCAGTCCACTGCTCCACTGAAATGTGTTGCTATGATTAAGAGTTAATTTCCAACCAAAACAACATAAGTTTAAAAGTTTTTAAACTGTGACTCTCCAGGTTACATTTTCCAAAAGAAACAAAATGCAGGGAATTTTGAAAGACACTGTGCTGTATGCCTGTAATTACAGCTCCAGGACTACCAGTAAAATGCCTAGAGTAAAAGCACAGATTCATCACAATCATTCACTTTAGGAGATTGATATTATAAGTAATAAAGACCATGGGGAATGAAGAACAACTCTCATAGAGGTCTAAAATTTCTAAATATTGCTTAATATTGTATCATTCTTGAAGAGATAGGACACTTAAAAGATTTACAATTTACATGTACAAATATAAATCCAACTTCTCAGACTTTATGAAAATAAGTTCTTAATTTATTATTATGTTTTTTCAAAAATATTTTATATTAAGGAGTTTAAAATCATTTACTAATTTTGTTGTTTATTGCACACAAACACCTGAAGATGAACAGATTGCTTTTATTTCTAGAGAATTGTTGAAAATATGTAAACATTTTTTACTGATGCTGAATTTGTTATGATGACCTTGCACTTAAGGGATTTTGAATGATAATGAATAAAATTACATATTTGAGCTTCTGAAGGTCCATGGCTTTTATCACTTAACACCACTGAAATAATTGGAATAGATATTTAGTGATGCTTGTGAAAGGAGAGATAAAAAAACCCCCAAAATCCTGAATATGTTCTAGTCTGATCTATTTAGTTTTGTTCGTCATTGAATGTATCTTTCCAAAATTTAACTAGAAAAGTAGTTTTGATGAAAGATTTACCATGGTTATATAGTTGAAAATTGCTTATAGTATAAAAAAGAATCCCTGTCTTTAAATGAGACTAGGATTTGCTATTTCCAAATATTTTACTAGATTTTCCATGGTTTAACTCTTTCCAAAGACTGAGTAGTTTTCGAACTGTTTGGATTAAAACGAAATGTGTTTCATTTTACAAAGACATTAACTGCAGGTTCAAGGGCTGATTTTGAAGTTAACAGTTTGCATTTCACAAAAGACTTTGTGACTGTTTGATTCCTTACACTATATTAAAGTCAACGTCCACATTAGTCATCTCATCTCTTTTATTTTATTGGCTAGGTGACTACACCTTTCGGCTGTAGTAGATGTTATGCTGGGAGAATGTCAGTTTGTAAAGGAGCTAATGTTTTTGGTACTTCTGAACCATGATAAGTAAATTAATTGGAAGTTTCTTGCTTAACATTTTCAGGAAAATTAATGGAATACACGTGACTCAATGAGTTCTGAGGCACTGAATAATTGTAATTTTCATTCATCTAATAACAAATGTCTATGGAAAAAAAAAATTCCCAATGTGCCATTTACAGCAGTGAAGAGACGGTGGAAAAGGGAGAGGGAAAAACTGGGTTTTCTTATCAAAGCACTGTCTTGAAACACAGATCATGGCCTGTCATGGTTTAGGAATGCTATTCTCCAGTTTAGTACGCCCACCAAGAAAACACTCATATTTGCTCTGCCTCCACCTCCAACAATCGGAGTTAATATAAGAACAATATACTGGAAACAACAAAATAAGAAAAGGAACAGTAGCAACAACAATATTAACAGCAAAAGGTATACAAGAGAGTGTGATCTATATGCAAAAATGCCCACTATGCATCCTACAACAGTAAACAATTCTGGATGGCTTTCCCCATCATGTTTTCTGGACCAGGAGGAACCCCTTCTTCCCAGAAGAGTCCTTTTCCCCCAAACTCTGTGCAGTCTTATTGACCCCAATATAAGATCTTAAGCTATTAGGGAGCACCCAAAGTGGCAAAGCGACTTGATGGAAAGATTTATGAGGAGCAGCTGAAGTCACTTGTTCTGTTCAGCTGGAGGAGACTGAGAGGAGACCTCAGGGCAGTTACGACTTCCTCTTGAGGGGAAGAGCAGGGGCAGGCACTGATCTCTTCCCTCTGGTGACAGTGACAGGACCAGAAGAAATGACCTGAAGCTGTGTCAGGGGGGGTTTAGGTTGGGTATCAGGAAAAGGTTTTTCACCCAGAGAGTAGTTGGGCACTGGAATGGGTTCCCCAGGGCAGTGGTCACAGCACCAGCCTGGCAGAGTTTGAGAAGCATTGGCTCTCAGGCACATGGTGTGACTCTTGGTAATGCTGCTGTGCAGGGCCATGAGTTGGACTTAATAATGTTTGTGGATCTCTTCCAGCTCAGCATATTCTCTGATTCTGTGAACACACATGCATAAAATCTCTGTTAAAATAAACTTTCAGTAATAATTATTTTCCAAGTGCTGTATGTTTACATATTACATAGGTTCTCCCTGGTTCCCAAGCAACTGGATGCAGGAGGAAGAATGAAAATTTATTTCTTTTTATAAGGTCCTGCTCGGAAATTTCCAAAAGAATAGTAGTATTTGATGAAATTATGAAAATAATTTGACTTATTGTAACAAAAAGAACCTATATTTCTCACTAGCTGTATACAAGAACTCTTAGAAAAAGACCAGAAGAAATTCAGAAAGCCTAATTTATCAATGAAATGTAATTTAAGACCAGTTCTACCAGTAATAAATATGTATATAATTGTATTAATTAGTGTACTGAGAAATTTTAATTTTTTTTTCTTATTTTTAATCAGCTTATGTCATGAGCTGCAAGACAGCTCATTCTTTTTTAGTAGGACATTCTATTTTACCAATAACTTTTCATGAGTAATCCAGTTACAAGGTTGTGCCTTACAAATACATTTTTGTGTTTTACTGTTTAGTTGTCCCCTCAGTAAAATAAATTGCCTAAACTTTGGCTAAAGTGTGTGATAATGTTCTTTACTGAACTGCACTGGCAGAGATTATAGTTTAGATGCATGTTACAGACCTTTTTGTTTGAAAAAATGTAAAATCCAACCCCTTACATCATGTAATTTTCTCCTGAAATATACATTGTAACCCATAAGAGTTCCTTGCAGTATGTTGCAGTATGTATAACTCCTTCGTTGTTCAGACCTAGCACACTTTGACTGATGTATGACAAATACTACGAAGGAAAGTCCACTTTGGTTTTTTCTTATTAATTCTGCAAATATGCGTTGAATTCCAGCTTAGTGCAAATGGTATCATGACTAATTGACAACCATTTTGAAATAGGTGTCCAGTGATGAAGTATGAAACATGAGATTATAACTTTGCATAAACCTTAGGTTGAATGAAATCAGGACGAAAACCAAAATACATACCAGATTTTGTAGTACAGACATAAGTGAGTAAATCTCCATAAAAATTTGAAATGTTAAGCTTGGGATCATTTAGTCAGACATTTCTTCTGGGTAACAGGGATCACTCTGTTCTATACTCCTGTGAAATAAAAATTCCCTTTGTGCCAGAGGGTAGGCAATTGTCTGGTAAAGGTGGCAGGAGATGTTGACAGAAAAGACAGAAATAAATTCAAGGAGGTAGTGAAAGGAGTACAGCTCTCACTGTGAGGTGTTGCCATGAGTAAGACACCCTGACTGTTCATGCTGGCCAGTTTTCTATTTTAAATAAGACACAGAGAGAAGAAGAAGAAAAAGGAGTCTCAGAATTTGGTAAGATATACTTGTCTTGTTTATTTAGATTAATTTAGGTGCAAAATTTATTTTTTTGACCCATTCCCTTGTTTTGCTGTAACATATTAAATATTTACCAACACACACCTACACATGCTATCAAATACTCCCTCTATTCCAGAAGCTGGAGAATAGGAAGACTCTACTAGCTATATCTAATTATAACTGAGAAAAATACGCAATAAGAAAAAAATGTTACTGCCTTCAAAATTTACGTTTTGAAGAAAAGATTAATATATTTGTACACCAAAACATAATTCTAAATAATAATCCTGGAAATAGTTTTCATCCTTAGAAGTAGTAACTCCAAGCCTAATAATATTGAGAAATACTCCAAGCCTAATCTTGGGAAATTGGAAAGGTAGTCTGTAAAAAGATTTTCTTTTGTCTGTCAACATATCCACTCACAAAGATGGAAAATTTTAAAATCAAAATATGAATTGTTTATGAATTAATAATTAAGAATGATAATTCTGGACATCAATCTCTCTTAATTTGTATGATAACCCTTACACAGTCTATTCTATTATTTTTCTTAAAACACTTGACCAACATGATGATGCAGATTAAAACATAATTTTAAAGAAGTAGTTGTTGCCGTTCAAGCCCTTTTGTCTATGAATTGAGTAGAATGCTAACAGTATTCTGCAAGAGATGCAAAGCATCTCTTTTCCCATTTCTTTTTCACTTCTGTATGTTGTTTGCAATATTATTATTATAAAAGCTCTGATCACTATGATCACTGATCCTCTGAAAAAGCACATTCTTCTCTATATCTTTAATAAGGAATACTTCAGGGAGGCTGTTGATGGCTCACTAGATTTAAATTCTTCCAGAGCTAAAAAAGACTTTTTAACCTTTCATATTTTTTAAGGTTATAAACACTGAAAGAAAGTTAAAATAAACTATTTAACAACATTTGAGATCAAAAATATTTTGCAAATTTGTGAAATATCATTTAGACGGCACTTTTGAGCTGCGTGAGTTCTGGTCAGAAGAGGGAATTAAAGACTTTTGTCCGTTTGGTCCTTTGGCTCTACTGAAGGTAGTTGTTGAACTTCATTGCAAAATGATGAATCCAAGATAAGATAGCCTATGACTACTATACCTCTTTGAAAATATTTTTATTATAGAAAGACAACTGAAGCACTAATACTGAAAAACCATCAATATACAAAATAAATACTGAATAAGATAAAAAAAAGAAAAATATTTTTAACTTTAATTTTAAGCATCAAATTTCTGTCTTAAAATAATGAGACATCTATTAGGAGAAAGAGTATCTTTTAGACTTGTGTTTCTGTTAAGTTACTATTTTCAAAAACATCACTTGATGGACAGAAGTTTTTATACTAGAATCGCCATTATATTTTCCCATGAAATTGTAACTCTTTGAGAAATTGGTAGATCTGGTGGTTGATTACATCTGGATTAAAAGCTAACTATGGAATGAGAAGCAAGGGCAATATATTTTCTATACCTTGTGTCTCGGTTTAGATAGAAAGGTATTTGCCAGGGAGGGTTGGAGTCTCCCTTGAAATGTAAGCGCCCCCCCCCTCCCTTTTCCAAATTATTATAAATTTGCAATTAAAAGGCTGTCAGGCAAAGATTGTGGGAATAGGTATAGCAGTTCTTCACTAGGGATATATATAAAAATACAGATGTTTTAGTACAGAAGAATAGGCAAGCAAACAAACAAACAAGAATCCTAGAAAACCCTGACAGAGTCAGAAATACAACCTGACACCCTGTTGGCCAGGGTGTTGGAAGCAGTCCAGAGTAAGCCCTCCTGGATGGCAGATGTGGTTCTGTTGCAGTAGAGATGGTCCCGTTGAAGAAAAGGGTCCAGTAATAGTGAAATGGGTCCGGTCTTCCTCCAGGGATCCGGTGGAAAACTGGATACCCCAGTGGCACTGTGGCTCCTTTTTTATCTAAGTTAAGATGGTTTGGTTCCTCCTCTCTGTGTAGAGCAGCTTAATGGTCCATTAGCAGAAGATATTCCCATGGAGTAGTGAAACAATGAAGAGAGATAAGTAGCACTCCACCATCTGATAAGTGACACTGACCCATTTGGGCAAAGATAAACAATTCTGCTCCACCCAGATGGAATAGAATAACGTATTCTTTACAAAACCCACAACACCTTGTTAATCTCTTTTGGAAATTCGTGTTACATATTACACAAAAGAATGGGCATTTAAGGGAAAATTTTATTTTGCTTTTTCTATTAAACTTGCATGTATTTTTAAATTATTCTGGCTTTTAAAAATATTTATTGGAACATTTTTAATGTAGTGTGGCACTAGAAAACTCTTAATATTTGGCTTTGAAGTCTATAAAATAGTGGTAATTTCAGGTGTAATTCGGTATTTAGAGCATAGTGCTAACAACATCTATGTGGAGCACCATGTTGTATTACATACACAGTTCTTTATAAGCTTCTGCACGACAGATATTTGTAAAGAAAAAATATGGTATAACTTGTCCTGCTTTGAGGGAAGAGAAAATAGAGTTTTATTTCTTTAAAATAGACCACCTTTACACTAAAGAAATGGAAGTACTTCAAAATCGTTATTTTTAAAATATAGAATTGGAAAGCAGGGTAGAAAAGCATAATAATTTCATGAGAAATGAGTTTTTTAAATCAGGCTGTAAATGGGGGCATGATCAAGGGTGAATCAAAACAAAGCAGAATCTCAGTTGAGCAAGACAGCCAGTGGAAATACGTCATCCTCAGAGTGAATTTTACAGCTGCAGATGGAGCAAGTTGTTTCCCTTTGAAGAAAGCTTGAACACAAGAAAGAGAATCTGGTGAAAAATATTGTATTCTAGGATCTGTCATAAAAATTCCGTATCTGCAACTCACACACTACATAAAATTTGGTTTATGTTTCACTACATCTAATGGCGGATTCTTCTATTGCTATGTGTTTAAAGATGTATACATGCATTAGACTAAATTAACTCTTAATTTCAAATTCTACAAGTGAGCATTATTACAAGTTACACAAGTGATTTTGCTCATTGTGAAAATTGCACCTCAAAATTACAATCCATTGGCATTTAAAGAAAAAAAGATTTTTTTGTGTATTTTCTTTCTTGCATGTTAAGTTATGCTGGTTTATAGGGGGGCACATTCATTTAATCAAAAAGACTCTGAACAAAACGTCCTAAGCATAGTAAAGTGGGATACGTATTTCCATAAATAGGAGAAAATTGTTTCAATGGAACATATAAGTTTCATATTACTTGCTCAAATTCAGGAATTGAAAAAAACATACCAAGAAAAGGTTTGGAATTCAATTTTCAACAATGAAAATTGTATTTTCATTGTACAAATATAATAGCACAAAGTTAAATTCATGGTATAACAGTATATTTAGCCTTAAAACCCCGAAGATATTACATCTCTGATCCTGGGGTACTTCAATAAGACACTTCTTAATATGGAGAAAAAAAATATATGTGAATGGGCAAATACTAAAAAAGTGTATTAAAGTTTTAGCTGAATAAATATTATCAGGTAATAAGTGACTATTTTTTAAAAAAAAGAATTATTTAAATATTTCTTAAAATCCCACAGAAGTTCCTGATAAAACCAGAAAACTGCATCAAAACGCTTAAGCCTTGTTCCTACAAAAAAAAGAGAGAAGTATAGAGGAAAATTCTCATATTCTATGAAATATAAAATCAAAAAACCTGACTTCTTTTAGATGGAATATAAATAAATTAATTCAGTTTAACTACATTTACTATCCCTTCACGTCATTAAATATTTTTTGGAATCAGTGCAGGGTTCCGTCATGCTCCTTGTATGTAAGTGACAATTAACTCTGCTAATTTTCTATGTTTCCTTGTTATTGCTCAGTGAATGCTACCAAATATTTATTAATCATTATAAAACAAGCATTATCTCAAACAAACAAGCATTATCTCAAAATTCCATGATAGTAGGACGTTTGCAAGTACTGAATCAGAAGGTGGAAAGTGCATTTTAGAGCACTTGCCATTATAAAAGAGGACAACATATGGATAAAAATATGCTGGAAAACTCAAGGAAGCAATGAGGCAATAGTGGTCACCAAGACAGATGCTAGTGCAGACCTTCAAGAGCATAAACATTTTTAAGAGTAGTTTTAGCCTATTTCTCTAATTTTTGGTTAGAAAAGTAGAGTTCTAGTGATGAATTTAAAAGCAGACAAAGGAGTAGGTTTGAAAATATTTACAAAGAAGTCCCCCAGGTGAATGACTACACATTGATGTTTATTTGAAAATTTAATAATGTGATGAAGAAAAACTAATATTATGAGCTACTGAGAAGCAGAAAAAAAATCCTCTTGATACTACACAGAGATAATCAAAAGTTAGGAATTTTGAAAATGAAGGCAAGTGGTTAATTTTTGCTATGATATGGAAACATTGAAGATAAAGGGTAATACAGAACATGAAATTATGAGAACCTGGATCAAAGCACTTGTGTATAAATGGAAAGGAGAACTTATAGGTTAAAACCCAGGCAGGATTTGAGTATGTAAAGCAAGGAAGCATCAACAGGCTTTATACAGGTATTCACAATGCCTGATAAAATGAGGCAACTGCTGGACTCAGTTACAGCAAGAAGTCAAGATGTGTCTGTTAAACATAATTTAGGTGGTTGAACATTATATTCGGTTAATATGATGTGACAATTATTTTCTATGGGCTAGAAGATTTCATTTGGGCCTGATTAGAGAGGTCTGAAATATAGAAATAAAGTTATGCTTTTTGCCTAGAATAGTTGAATTTTAGATAACGAATTTCAAGTAAGATTATCTAGATTAAAATTCAGTTGGGGAAAAAGTTGGGGAAAAGACAAGTGTCATCCTGTCTCTCAGATTTGGATACAGAACTGTTTAAAGAGACTATGAGAGATCCTTTGAGGGATTCACATGGTGTCAGAGACTAGAGTAAAAAAGGATACAAAAGTAGTGGTGGGTGGAAAATTAAATGGAGTTTAAGGAAAGACATTCTTTAGTCTGAAAATACTAAAGCTGTGTATACTAGCTATGAAACAGCAAAAATAAATGGAGAAAATACTGAAGGAAGAGGAGGAGGAGGAGGAGGAGGAGGAGCAGGAGCAGGAGCAGGAGCAGGAGGAGCAGAAGGAGAAGAAGAAGAAGAAGAAGAAGAAGAAGGAGAAAAGGAGAGATTTATGGGAAAATAAATCAGACTGGGGAAAGGACAATATAGTTCCATTTTTTTTTCATTTGTTTTCTTGAAAAAAGTTAAGCAGACATTTTGTGAAGAAAAAAATGGAGGAAAAAAAGGAGAAAGAACAGAAGATGGAAAAGGCTTGGCTGGGATTGATTTAGAAAACTGGAGTTGTTTAGCTAGAAATATGACCAAGTTGAAAACAGAAAAAAAACCCAAATGTCCACTTCTACTTGATCAGTTTGTAATATCTGAAAGGAGGAAGAGAATGGAACAGGTCAGCCTTTTGGGCTGAAATGAAAAGAACCTTAATTGTAAGAAAGTTTAACAAGAGGAAATAAAGAATAATTCATAAAAAAACGAACAACAGGAAAAGAGAAAACAAAATTTAAAGTGTAGAAGGGTTTAAAATAAAGGACAAGAACAGAGGATGTAATACTTCTGATTTTGAAACCACAGAACAGTCAAACAACTGCATTCTTGTTTGTACCGACTGTGAAAGGAAGATTACCGCAAGTTTTTTATCATCAAAAATACGTGCAGAATTATATTTATTGTGTTTTGGTTCTTGTGGAACGACATGTATGTACCATATTACCAGGGCATCTGGAAGAATTTAAGAGAAAATTATCAGCAGGTCTTGTGTGGTAATCCCTTTTGTAACTCAGGAGATTTTTGGGAAAGCTGAAAAATGTATAATCCAAGGAAAAATACAGACTTAAAACTCATTCAACTAGGATTGGAGTATGTGAAAATATTTGAGCCATTTTCAGAAAGAATGTTTTGTTTTCTGAAGAATTGCATTTTCCTTAATCAAGATTTCATAAAATAAATGGTTTGTGCTGCACTTTCCCCCATTTAGATAATTTACAGCGTTAGCTACAGTGCAATAAAGAAATGTCGTGGCACACACATTGACGTACGCTTTAGCGAGGGGTGACATTCCCCCAGGACCCTGGAATCCCCAGACAGTTACCACAGATCAATGTAGATGACAGACAAGATGGGCCTTTTTCAAATCTGGTCTCAATAATTATACTGTAAGACCAAGTATAATGACACAATTATGTTTAGGTTTTGACAGTGTTGTTACATGAGTTATGAGGAAATACAGAATTATTCTGCTGAAAACAAAATATTTACTTTTTTAGCACCAAGGGACAGATAGGAATAAATAACCTACATTGTTTTGTTCCAGTCTTCAGAAACCTTCCCAAACCCAGAATTTAAAGGTGAGCTACCAAACTTTCCTTCCTGTATGAATTATGAGGAAAAGACATATCTCACACAAATAGTTGCCACTGAATATGTTATCAGGATGACAGCAATTTTCAATAGTTTAATCACAAGATTTCTAGAGCAGGAAAAAAAAAAATACAGGTATCAGTCCTGTAATCCTAAAGTAAATTCTAAATAGACCCATTCAAATACTGAATTCCATGTTATAGGAAGGTTATTTTGTCCAGATATTTACTGTGCTTTTTAGTTAGGTAATCTTCGCAAACATCTTCTGATCTTTATGTTACCTGACCAGCCATGTGCCTAATTGCCCTATGACCGTACATGTACTTATTGCTTTGTACACCAAAAGAGAGCTTTATGTTTTAAGTTGATCAAACCCTTCTTGTTGCATAAAAACAGTGTTTAAAGTTCCCAAACATAACACCAAGTTTTGAAATGAAAACAGAAAATTATATTTTAAAACATTACCTTTCTGTAGCAAGAGTCCTGCAGTTTGTTTTTTCATCTCATATTCCTTAATACACCCAGAGAATAGCTCACACTACCACACCAAGGAGGCATAAATCTACAGAAATCTACAAGGCTGCTGCCTTGATCTTTCAAAAGTCATTACTATCCATATCTCTCTAGATCTAGCTTAGAGTTTTGCTTGAATCATAATTTAATTATAGTATTGAATTAATTTGAATTCATTTGCTCAATGATAAATATTTAGTGCAACTTTGGACATCTTGAGATATCTTCTTGGGACATCTAAGATACCTTCATGGACCTGGAAGATGTGACATAAGATAAAAAGTGACATGTGGATATGAGTTAGCTTGTCCATGTTTAGAAATATGAAGAGGACAATGAAAGGCAAATTGAAGACAAATGTCTTGAATTTCTTGCCTAAATTTTGCATATTCAAACACAGCATCGTCCTCTAAACAGCATTGGAAGAAATAAGAAAGTTGGAACAAACATCTGTGTCATGAATTTCTTTGTTCTCTTCAGTAATATGCATAAGGGAAATAATCCAATGTGCACTTGTTGTGGTTGCTTTGTCTGCCCTGTTTCTGCCCAGAACACTTGATGATTCAGATATAACCCAATTATATGAGAAATCCAATTGTAGGAGAATAAGACTTTTACTTTGGCTTTGGTTCAAGGACAGGAGAAAAATTACTGATCATTAGAATAATATTAACATTAACAACAACAAAAAAAACAACAACAACAGCAATAATAAAATAATAGTAATGATTTGTCAAAAAAATTACGTGTTGGGGTTTTTTTTCACCTGTAAGGGATTTTCCACCCTTTCATTTTAGGAGATACTGGTCCTTGGACAATGAAAAAGGTTTTCAGAAAGATTGTTGAGGCTTTTTAGTTGCAGACATAAAAATCAAAATTTTGTGGACACAGCTATGGGCAACCCTATGTAGCTGGTTCTGCTTCACCATGATTGAAGCTAAGCAACCTCCAAACATGACTGCCAACCTCCCCTATAGATGTTTCTATTACAGGAAATGTTTCATTCAATTTTTATTTTCAGGTAGAATTTGTCAAAATTACTTTGATATTACATTTTTTAATTTTTTAATTTTTTTTCTTTTTTTGTTTTTGTGAAACCAATATGAAAATAACCTAACACAGATTGCTCATAAGAGATTTATGGTTAAGAATCAGAGATCAAGGCAGCAAAGGGAACTTTGTGGCTGGTGTTTAGTGGAGGTCGCCTGATAAAGGGTAGCATATTGACAAAGCCTTCCTCCTACAGCTACAGGAGGCATCACTCTCTCAGGCTCTTGTCCTGCTGGAGGACTTCAACCACTCCAACACCTGCTGGAAAAGTACCACAGAGAGCTGCAGGTGGTCCAGGAAATTCCTGGAGTGCAGAGAGTAAAACATCTTGAGTCAACTTATACACAGCCCTACCACAGAGAATAAATAACCTGCAGTCCTATGGGAAATGGGCCAGGCAAGAAGTAAAGAGAAGGCGGTGAATGTTAGGAAAGCAAACTCCAAGCTGCTCAAAGAGTTAGTCCAGAAAACCCTCTTGGAAACCCTCCTCAGGAGCAAGAAAGCAGGAACAGAGCTGGCAGGTCTTTACAACATTTTCCATAGAGCTCAAGAACTCTCAATCTGTATGTGTAAGAAATTGGGAAAAGAATGAGAGAGAATGGCATAGCTGAGACCTGCTAATCAGACTAACAGGAAAGAAGGAAATGCAAAGGCTAGAAAGTGAAAGGAGGGACAAGTATCCTGGGGAGAGCGTAGGGACATTATCCAGTTATGTAGGGATGTGGTCAGAAAGGCCAAGGCATACCTGCAGCTGAACTTGGCAAGGGATGTAAGGAATAACAAGAAGCGCTTCTACTTGGATAGTATATCAGCTTGGATGAAAAACAAGAAGGCTGGGCTAATCAACAACCTTTTTGCCTTAGTCTTCACTGTCAATTTTCTTTTTGTATCTCTTGTATAGATTAACCTCAAGGCAGGAAGTGGTGGAAGATCAAGTTCACGACAATCTGAGGAACTTGAACGTATGTGAATCTATGGGACCCGACAAAGTGCATCGCATAGCCATAGAATCATAGAATGGTTTGAGTTCATTCACTAGACCAGGTTGCTCAAAGCACCATGCAGCCTGGCCTTGTCTGCTTGTCTTGGTTTAGGCTTGGATTTTTTTTGTTTGTAAGTAGGCACAGGCAGTGTTCAGGTGAGCTCTTGGCACTGTCTTTGCAAAGTTTGTCTTTGCAAACCCCCATCTCTTATCACACATCTGCTGGTATGTAGTCCTGAGGGAAATGACTGAAGTCATTGCCAAACCACTTTCCATGACATTTGAAAATTCCTGGCAGTCATGTGAAATGCACAATGACTGGAAAAGGGAAAATATAGTGTCTGTTTTGAAAATGTGAAGAAAGGAGGGAACTGCTGACTTGTCAGCGCACTTCTCTGTCTGGGAATGTCATGGAACAAATCCTCCTAGAAGCCGTGTTAAGGTACACGAAAGAAAGAGTGTTGATTTGAGACAGCCAGAACAGCTACACCAAGGCCGAGTCCTGTTTAATCAACCTAATGGCCTTCTATGGGGGAATGACTGCATCAGGGACAAAGCAAGAGCTAGCTAATTTCATATTGTAGTACATAGTCATTTAAGTTAGTCTGACAATTCAGCTGAATCTGAAATAACTGGAAAGTGGCAGCTGTAGCTGTAACTCTTATGTCAACACAAGATTAGTATACTATACAATGGGTTTTGGGAAGTTTTTGTGGAGAAAACTTGATGAAAGACAAATATCAGACTTGCAAAAATAAAATAAAGTATTTGTCTCCAAAGATTTATTTACATTCACAGATTTATTTTCAGTTCATTTCTGAAGAATTTCTTCTAATATCTTAACTAGTTTTGAAAGAGGCTATTGGGAGATTCCCAAATGAGGTAAACAGGGTTTTAATTTTTTTTAAATGGTATAAGGAAGTGTTGTTAAAATATTTGCTCACCCTTTCAGTTCAGCCTCCTGTTTTCTTATTCTCAATGTTGCCTTTGTCAACTACTGGTCAGCAGACCACTTTTTCTTAAGTAATAGTGTAATGCACCTGCAATTGCACTTCATATGCAAAGTACTAGTAACTGATTGAGACAAGATTTTTCTTGAACAGATTTCAGAAAAGCAATTTATATCTTCCAGCTTTGTACAAAACTAGATATATTAATTCCCTTTATGTCTATGGAATTTTCTGAAATGCAGTATATGGTACATTTTTCAAAAGAATTTTAGCTGATACCAATGCTATGTTTTAGGCAATTTAAGGGCCTGGATTTTTGAACAATGGAGAGGAATATCCCTATAGTTTTGTTACATAGGATATGCGAATACCAGATTCTGAAATTCTTATACATAAGACTAACTTTCCTCTATCTATTGGAAATTGAGGCTCACATACAGCCTTTATATTTAAATCACAAAGTAGTCATCTGAGGATACCTTCTTTTTTATCAAAAACCTTTGACATAAAAATTGCCTAGTCTTCTTTAAAACCTTTAATTTTTTTTTTTTTTTTGGTCACTTTGATGTTTTCAGGAATGAGTATTGAAATGGAATATTTAAGAGAGATTTAAACTTAATCCTTTCTCATATACCATTATAAAACAATGAAACAATTAGCAGGTAACTAGTGAGGTGAAAGGTTTCAAAATATGACAGTAAATCTTCCCCGAGAGAGATAACTGAGGTGCAATTATCCTTAATGATATTCAATAACCAAAACCAGCAGCTTAACATAAATATTTAAAACTGAGTCTGTATTATCAAAAGAGAAAAAAAAAACTATTAAAGGAAGCCTTTTAAAATAATTTCTCCATGACATAAAAATATATCTGTTAATGGCTTTTGACAAAGTCTTCTAGAGGTTAACCTTTCTAGCAGCATATACAAGAAGATAACTTAGCTTTTGAATATGGAAGCATATGATAATTAGACATGAGTTGCTTATTAAAAAGTAAAGAAAAATGTATTCGCTTAAAATATTTATTTATAAAAATAGTAATATTAGAAAATAGTATTCCTTAACTTCTAATCTGATTAGGAGATAATAGAAAATATAGAAATTTGATGTCATGTCCATATGTGAAATATGAAATTATGAAATAAATGAAAATGGTTTGCTTAGATTTTTGATCTATTAATTGTTGAAGAGAGGCTTTGTTTCCAGAGCTGTTCTTTCAATCAGTACCTGCCAAAAGTATTGAGACTGATACTGATTTTTTGATTGTACAAAAAGAGAAGGCCAGAGGAAAAAGCTACATTCAAAATTTAGCATAACTTGGAAATTGAACACTTTATTTGTTTCTAAGGAAAATATTTTTTGTTTTGGTTTGGGTTTTTTTAATCTCTGCTATAACCTGTAACATGAAGTGAAAATTATCTCAGAGGCATTTGGTACTGAGTGGAAAGTGTGAACACAGCAATAAAGCTACTAGCCAAATTCTAATTAAGAAATTAAAATTCTAACTTTGATTTAGAATTGTAGTAAACTAGAATTAAGGAAATGTTCTACTTAAACATTTTTCTACAGCTGTAAAATGCATAGCTTTTTATGTTAAGCAGTGTTCAATAAATACAATATATTGTCTCCCCTTCCTCAAGTTTTTTAATTGTATGCAGACGTTCATTTGCGTTCAACTGTTAATTGATGTGCCTTCATACGACCTGCTGCAAAGCCCATCATTTTGTGCATGTGATTGATAATCACTGACACAGACTTCTTGAATTTTCAAAGATGATTTCTCAGGAAGTCTCCTAAATAGGCTGCAGCAACAATAAATTTCACACAGATCTTGCTTGTTTTGCTAGAATTTCAGCCATGGTTTTGTCCCCCATTTTTCTCTTCAGTTCTTCCTGAAAGCCGTCTGAAAGATGGCGCTATGGACTTACAGAGAATGAGGAGGTGGAAGTTCTGATGAATGTCTGTCTTGGTTTAGATAGACAGGTATCTGCTAGGGAAGATTGGAGTCTCCCTTGGACTGTAAGCCCCTCCCCCCTTTCCCAAATTATTATAAATTTGCAATTAAAAGACCATCAGGCAAATATTTTGGGAATAGGTATAGCAGTTCTTTACTAGGGATATAAAAAAAATATCCAAATGTTGTAGTACAGAAGAATAAGCAAGCAAACAAACAAACAAGAAATCCTAGAAAACCCNTTCCTCCAGGGATCTGGTGGAAAACTGGATACCTGGTGGCACTTGTGGCTCCTTTTCATCTAGGTGAAGATGGTTTGGCTCCTCCTCCCTGGGTGGGGCATCTCACAATAGGATTATGTAATGTGCCATTGGTGAGCTTTAATGGTCCATTAGCAGAAGATATCCCATGGGGGTAGTGGGACATGGTGTGCACTGTCTGTTAAGGATCATTGCACCATCTGATAGGTAACACTGACCCATTTGGGCAAAGATAAGCAACACTGCTCCACCCGGTTTAAACAGATGGAATAGAATAACATTTTTTTTTTCGTTTTTTTTGGTTTATTTTTTTCTGTTACAAAACCCAAGACAATGTCCCACTCAGATTACTAATTCTTTAATAAAATTGAGAACTCTATAATACAGATTAAATCCTTTTTTTCTTTTCGAGACACGCCCAAATGTGCCTTGACTGAATCCTATATTTAAATTTAGAGCGTATAAAAATGACTGAAGCTACCATGACCACTACAAAAATATATTTCTAAATGAATCAGTGGTATTTATTTCCTCCTTAAATAAATAAATAAAAAATACCCCTCTTCAATATCTTCAGCATGGATCGTATTTCTGAACACATACGTATGATAGTCAAGACTAATCAGTCTTGACCACTCCTAAGTATTAGAGATCAATTTCCAAACACCTCCTCATTGCTGCTTTCTGAAAATGTACTCACATACTCCTTTTTTTGTGTTGCTTTTCTGAATTCAAATTAATGTTTGTCACAACATTATTTAAATATTTTGGTAAGCAAGGGTTAATTCACTGTGTCTTCACAGGGCTTTTCTTGAGATAGTGTGAGGTAAAGTCCCTCCTTTACTTTAGACACTTCAGGATTAAAAAACCTTTAATCTTTCACTGTCACTCATGTAGTCTAAAGAAAGATTTCTGTGAGTTAAATGGTCGTTTTACAAAACAGTTGGAAAGATTCAAGCCTATCCTATCACTTAAGCAACTAATTACACCATTATATACTGCAATTACAATTAAAGATTTTCAGATGATGAAAAGCATATTCACTGCATCATTGTTACCTCATATTTCCTTGCCAACACTCCAGAGTGTCATGATTTTTATATAAAAAAAAAAAAAAACAACTCAAGAAGCTGTATTTTTCTCAGTAACAGCAACAGCTTAGAGATGACACTGCCGCTCCTTTTTGCCTTTATATATTAACCACGTTATCGGAAAGAGAAGCATCCATCCGTTTTTGCTGAAGGTGCTGTGTTTAAATTTGTCTTTGCAAAAATGTTTTGTCAGGCATTAAAAACAGCACCACATTTATTGTTCAGGTCAGCAACTTTTAGTACTCAGATTAGGCTGCTTTCTTGGATTTAAGCCAATTGGCTTCTATCAAATTAAATAATAGTACAAATAAATTGTCAATATCCTCCCTGTATTGAAAGCTACATCATGCAAAAAATAAGGCAGTGATTTCATATGTTTAAAAATACAATTATTTTCTATAATGGTAAAGAGAAAAATAATCAATTCCAATTTAGCAGCCAGGAGCGAATATTAAATTCCTCTCGTGTGTATCAATCAATTTGATAAGTACTGTGGACAAGTATTTGAAGTCATAGAAAAGGTAAAATTACAACAGTCAAAATAAGGAAATAACTGTTTTCCGCCATTAGAAGTTGGTCTTGTTTCTCTATCAATATTTAGTGAGTTGTGCATTTGCGAAAAGTTCTGTGTAAGTAATATATTTTTTTTCCACACATTTTAAAAATGCCTGATTTTCCCTTATTATTCATAAAATTGCACAGAAGAAAGAAACTGTTACTTTGTAGGGTGTGACATTGTTAGTTATAAAATTAGAAATAGTTTCAGAAGAGAGAAACTGTAAACTTGGAGGCCTGATACTTAACTTTATTATTGTTAGAAAAAGAATTCATCCTTAAGAGACATTAATCTAATTCCTCTAATATTCCAGCCAATAACTTCTTCAGATAAAAAATATGTGTGTGCAAGAGGTTTTTCTCCAACACTATCATTCTTGAGTTCTGGTTTCACGATGGTTTCCATAGCAACAGAGAGAGTTTTTTATAAACACTACATCATTGCTTCTGCTATGAGTAGAAGCAGCAGAGATGTGAATTCATACCTGTTTTTGCAAGAAAAATAGCATAAAGAGAAAGGTGATATAAACCCTCAATATTCAGATCGAGTTATTCTATCTGTCTTGCTATTGTTCTGATGTCAAAAATTTTTAAATTGATAATTAAAAGATAATAGCCCAGTCGAGGAAATGTTTTGTTGAGCTGATAGCAGGAGAAATAGCTCTCCTGTATGTCATTTGAATATGGTTATAAGACCAAGCTCCAGATGTTAAAAAATATGTAAAACTACAGTGTCAGATATATCACTAAGTAACACATTTTTCACTCAAGAGGGTGAAAGTGCAGAAATGCAAATGAAGAGAAATTTCCATTAATTATTATTATATTTTTTTAAATTTAACAAGGACTACTTACTTTGGTAGAAGACCATTATTGTATGCAGACGTTCATTTGCATTCAAATGTTAATACCCTACACAGATTGGTTTGCACCCAACACATATTGATTGATATATGCTTTGTCTTTGGTTATGTCTGAATATCTCTGACATGGGCTATTTTTTTGATGACCTTTAGTTCCAGTCAGACTGGCGGGAGAGTTGTGCCACCTCTTCACTACCCCTGAGCTATGTGTTATAGGTACACTGTTGTGTGTTAACAACTTTACAGTTCTAAATTGCCCCACTGGGAACACGTTTACTAGAAGATAAAGAACTTTGTGCAGTACACACTCTGATAGTAGTCATAAAGCAGTCTCTTGAAAATTTGAGTCCTTTGACCTTAGTTTATTTTATTTCAAATTTATCATCCCGTGATTAATTTATTTCTTCAGTTAGGACTGCCTTATATGCAAACTAATGAATGTGTGTGCTGCCAAGTCTTAGTCCATATTCTGTAGGATAAGGTTTCCAGTATATTTTGTAGTCCAAGTTTTACAATTTGGTGAGCATAGACAATTATGAAATTTTATTACTTAGCAAGAAGACATCACTTACAATGTATGACAATAGAATGACAAGTCATCAAGTGCAAATATACTAATAATACTAGTACTAATACTAATAATAGTAATAATAATAAATTTTATATTCTTTCAGTAGAGACTAATTACTTTCACTTTTACATAACAGCTGCATTATTAGATCATTTGCCTGTGATATAAGACCTTTTTTTTTCAAAATGCTCTTAAAAGAGAAACCCCAGGTTCCAAATACAGCTGCAATGTCAAGTGGAAACATTCTTTTGTGGAAACAATGCTTCTGCACAAAAAGACTCCTAAGCAAACAAATACATCAACTGATTCAAAATCTCTGGGGTTTAGAATAAAATAAAAAGAGAGCCATCATGCTGCATCAGCTTAAGTCAGAGATTCAGTTTCTCCTCTAAATATCTTTCATAGATCTCATCTTGTCACTTGCTGTAAAGACGGAAGGAATCCTTGAACTCACATTTTGTACTCAAAGGTTTTAATTACTGCAATATGATGAAGTGTGACCCATGTTTATTTCCCAAGCAAATTTTTTAACTTCTTCATCCCTGTTCATTGATCAGCAAGATGTATTGGAGATGTATTCTCATAGGATAAACCACCAGACAAGCGATTTCCTCTGAAACTACAAATATTGCACTAAATGAAAAAGACACTTTTGCTACCCAAGTTTTTATGATTTCCTTATGTCTGTAGTGACTCATGCAACTTGATTCTCAGCATTTTTTAGTCCCCTATGTTGCTTCTTTGCATTTGCTCTTCTCTTTGAGACAGGATCAGGTCACAAGGAAGATGGATAAAGAGGCCTCTTGTATTTGGAAAGCAGGAATACATTTAGATGTCTGGCATAAGAAATGAGGGAGAAAATTATTTGGAAACAAATCAGACATTAAATGATTATCCAGAATTTTGTGGGAATTACAAGAGAAAAATAAGGCTGGGGAAAGGACAAGTTATGCAGATCGCATTTAGATTCCTACTTTTATTATGTTAAATTTTTCATTCTCTGCAAGGCTGTGATTTCTTCAGTATTACTAAATAACCTGTGCAATCCCAAACATGATATGAAACAAATGGCAGAACCACATTTTGATGGAATCAGTTGATAAGACTGTTCAGAACAAAGAATGTAAAGTTTGCACTATCTGCAGAACAGAATACTCTACACATAGTATAACATTTGAGTGCAAGTGTTGCTTTCAGTTCTTTTCATAGAAAATTTGAACTGCCAGAGGAAATTTCCACCAAAACTGCCAGTGGGTCAGATGGCAATTTTGCACTTCTTCTAGAGACCTAAAATCAGAAAGGCTGTTGCTGAACTAATTCCTTAATACAAATGCCGAAAAGAAAGAATTTTTTACAAGTAGTATTGAGTCAATTTATTTCCTGAAGTGCTAATATTAAAGATAGTATCTGCATTCAGGAATCACAAACAAAATAAATTTTTATGCCAGACACACAATGTGGCACTCCAAAGAGCAGCAAGACATTCATAAAACCAAGAATTTGTTGGGTTTATTTTCAGAAGTAGACAGCTCCAGTTTGATTGAAATCATTTTAGGTACTCCCATTCTTCCAGTATGGGATGAATACAGCTACCCACAGAAGTAAAGTGTATTAAAGTACTTAAGGTGCTTCACACTGCAAAATTAGCCACAGTCTGCCAGCTTCTGTTAAGTGCATCTGCAGCACCTGTTGTTCTTGAAATTAGCAACAGCTAAGTTGACTCAAGTTTATGTTCAGGGTATAGCAGAGAGTGTCACACTTCATTTAGTCTGAGCAGAAAGGTCCAGAAAAACAACCTATTTTTTATGTGTAAGACAATTGTTCTATGAAAGGAAATAAAATTACATGCCATTTAGCTAGGCAAGAAGACAAAATAAGTTGTTGCAGTGATTTCGTAGTATGAAAGAAATTTTAAGTATGACTGCTATTAAATAAAGTGCGTGCATGAGTAGCTTATGTAGCAAATATTTTTCAGCTGTTCCTGCAGAATTTTTGAATTGTATTGTAAAGGGTACCCTTGCGTGTGGAATTTGCTGTAATATTGTCATGGTTTAGGAATGGTATTATCCAACTTAGAAGTTCCACTAAAACCACATTGCCACTTTTGCCCTCCTCGGGCTCCATCTGGAATGACAAAAGGCAAAGATCACAGGTTGAGATAAGAACAAGTGAAAACAGCAATTAGGTAAGAGGACAAACAATACAGCAACAATATTAATAACCAAAGGGATAAGACAAAGAAACAGTTGACACAGAAAGGCCATAATTATAAACAAATGCTGATTTGTCTCTCCTCCACCACATTTTTCAACCCAAAAGTACCCCTTCTCAGAGAAGACAGTGCCCCTTTTCACCACTCCTTTCAGTGAGGTGAGGTCATATTGAATAATATTTGATCAGATTCCTGGCCACAGCCCCTGCCTGGGCTACTGAAAAAATTAACCCTGGTACTGGCCAGAACCAGGACATTATTCATCCCTTATTCTAAACCATCTATTTTATGCCTAGACCCTACAACTTCCAAATGTATACATATATATAGATAGATGTAGATACAGATATACATATAGATATAGATAGACTAGATATAGATGATACAGCTGATATGGATATAGACAGATAGATATAGACTAGATATAGATCAATATAGATCGTATTGATATAGATTGTATAGATATAGATAGATACAGACAAGCACGGGTATCATTTCCATAGTCAGTGGCCACTCCTTTAAGTGGTCTTTTGAAATCTTTAAATCCTTGACTGTGGGTTCTATCCACCCTAAATATTTTCCAGGGCTGGTTTGCTGTTGGTTGGTTGAGAGCTGTATCAGGCAGCTGTCCCACCAGTTGTACCTAGAGCATTGTATCCTCATTGTCCATAGTAGTTATGGCATGCAGTGGCAGTGTCATTCAGTAACAAATAACATACAATTCAACATTGCAGACTGTTCTCACACAAAAATTAAATCCCCTTGAGGCAGGTGCTTTGTTTCCCCATTCCTCTGCATTACCCACAAAGTACATCCAGGTCCTTGAGCAAAGAGTATCCCACAGATCAGTTTGCCTTTGCTTAAGGCAGGACTAATCCAATTGTCTTCCCTAAAACATTACTCATATGTACCAAAGGGACTTTATCCCCTTCTACAGTATATGGAGGTTTTGATTAGGGGCCAACTTGACAGCTAGAGCCTATAGTGTTAACTAGTCAAGTGGCCTTAGCTAAATTAAATCCAATATTTGAAGGTCCTGGTGCCCATTTTTTTCAATGTGGTTGAACCATCTAATACTGAAAGAGAATAATTTTGCATTTTCTGTTGATTAAATGGTGGGCTTTCCTCAATATGTGCCTTCAACTTACTCCATCTCCTCCTTGAAGATAGTCTGAAATTTTCACCTTTGGGACATTTCATTATGAATTCCAAGATCTTGGGTGATTGGGGTTTCCTATTCAAGCTTGCTATATAATTAGCATGATCCATTTGCTCCACATAGCATCAGTGGTGTGATGTGTGCAAGGGACTTTCCTTTTGAACATCCAGCCCAGTACTGACAGTCAGGGTGCCAGAAGAAGCTGTGCTCCAGTGCAAATCACTTCTGAAGCAGCTCAAATTCCTTCATAAGGTGACATCTTTTTTTTCAGTTAGGGTGTAGCAGGACAGAGATCCTTTGTAGTCCCCACTCCAGATCCCCAGGAGTCATTTTCAAGTCTTCCCAGGTACGTTTTCCTTAGAAACTCCTGACACTCCCAGAAACACCCAAGACTCCCCCTGGCTGCAATGTAGAGTTCATTTTTCATATCTAGTCCTCTCTTGATTGGCCCACAGGTTATTGCATGGACAATCTCCTATTTATTTTTTTCAAAATCTTGTTGTTGATTAGGAGTCCGCATGAAACCACTCTTCTTCTGTGTCACATGGAAGAGTGGACTCACAGTCTGACTGTAATCTGGAACATGCATCCTCCAAAATTCCATAGCACCTAGGAAAGCCTGAGTTTCTTCTTGATGACTGGGGGGGAGAGACATAGTTGCTGTTTGGTTGAACAAATCCTTTGGTGTCTGACAATATTCATCCTGCCATTTTACTCTTAAAACCTGAGTTTCCTGGCAGGTCCCTTAAGCTTACTTTGTTTTATGGTAAAAGTGGCCTTCAGGAGGATTTGGGTTATCTTCTCCCCTTTCTTACAACCTTCCTCTGTCATGTTCCCCCATACAATGATGTCATCAATGTACTGTGCGAATGTTCTGAAGCCTCACCCTTCTTCAGTGCAGTCTGGAACAGTCATTGCAATAAGTGGGGTTATATTTCCATTGTATGGCTTTTCAGTATAATTTTAATTTGTCAAAACCAAGCTACTGTGTTGTCATTACTTGTATCCAGGGATGCTGTCTGAGTTAATTTAGTTTAAGAATATTAATTCAAATAGCTGAAGTGAGATAGTCTTCTAGAAGTGAAACCTGTTTAATGACACACTAATGAAAGAGAAATACTGACACAAACACTGGGAGACAAATCCAGAGCCTTAATTCTTGTATAGTCATAGTGCCACATGTTTCATCCTTCTATTTTTATTGTTTGATAAGTGGGTGGGACAGGCCGATGGAGAGAGAAAAATAATAATAAGAGACTATGAGACTGTTGTTATTTATGAGGTGTGAATGATATCAAGCTGTTACCAAACATTTTGCCAGGAAAAAGTCCTCAAAGGACAAGAAAAGTGAATAAATTTTGGAATCCCTTTTAGCAGATCTGTGTTGCCATGAAGTTAGAATTTCTCCAAGAGTAAAAAGTCAGTCTGAAGTCTGACCCCTTGCACTCCTCTGTAATAAAATCACTACTGCCCCTCCTAAAAATGCTTTTTCGTGCCTGCTTCAGCACCTCCTTTCTTCTTTTCAGCCTCTTACATTTCTTAGACTGAATACTGTCCTACTATTACATCATAGCTTAAGCAAAAAGGAATAAAAGTTCAACATATTACCCTAGTTTAGTAAAGTTCAAAGTCTAGTAAAATTCAAAGATAATGTTGTTTCAAATTTTGTTTCAAAACTGGAACGATTGTGTAGGTCTGTGGCATTTTGAACTCATGAGCATAAGAACGGTGAAATCTGGGGGAAATCTCTCAAATAAAGTCGTGGCTTCTCAAAGTCACCACAGTGGCTGAGTTTGAGTGGTGGATATTGCCTCTCTCATGCTTTTCCACCACTCTTTCTATTTGCCTTTGCTGTGACATTAGTCCCGAATTTGCTTGGAGAGAAAAGAAGAGTAAACAGGATAGCTAAGAAAGGCACACCGCAGAAGGAATGTGGAAAGCAAAGCCCTCAGGAGACCTGAGCACAGCCAGAGGCTGAAGATGGGTGCATGGAATTGTGTGTGTGTGTGTCTGTCTGTCTGTCTGTCTCTAATGGGTGTCTGCAATCATTAGTGTTCAGTAGATGTGTAGAACCAAGGAGATGGCTGGTCTCCTGAAAAAAATGTATGGCATAAATATAAAAAAATTATTAATTGTTTCTGAAGGACATGTGAGCAAAAGATGTTTGGGAAAGTATAAATGAGGATAGTATTGTAATAAAAAATTACTTTATCATCAAGTTTTGCAGGTTTTTTAATCATTTGTCAATATAGCATGGAATATTGAGCTCACTGAAACAAACCTCCAACCACTATGGCTGAATTAAAATTGCACGACTGTCTCTTACTGACTGAATCCAATGCATTGACAAGTCTAGTTGTGGATTTTAGAATGTAATTCAAGTATAGGCTTAAACCCCAGCTACTTTCATCCTGTCCTTGCAATGAAAGCCACATAATTCACTAACATATAAAATACTTACAACAGTGAGTACAAACATTAATGAATTGTTTGTTTTTATTTGGTTTTGTTTGTTTGTTTCTTTGTTTGGGTGGGTTGGTTGGTTGGCTGGTTTGAGGGGTTTTTTTGCTAATGGGGAAAGTAAATTATTGCAAAAGTTTATTAAATTAGTGAAATATTTAATTCAGAAACTAAGTCCACCAAAGTTTTTCAGTAGAATTTTCATCATAATGCTTGACATCTCCTTTATCACCTTTCAGAAAAAAAGAAATTCCATGTATATAGGAGCCCTCTGACTCCTTGGGACGTTCTGGTTGATTAAACAATCCTCTATGGAGCTTGACTTAAATCAACTAAAATACATACCTTTCTCCCCTTAGCTCTCTGCCCTTTCCCAAACCATCTGCCCTTAGACCTGAACAAAATAAATGTGGCTGTTGAGGTCTCAATCTGCAGTTTGCACCCTGAGACAGAAACCACCGAAGTTACTAATAATGAAGAAAAAGAAGCCAAACATCTCTGCTTTAGGCACTGTCTGAAAAAGAGAAAAGGGAGATAGACTATCCAAGAAAAGAACATATGAATAAAAAATACATTAGTTTAGAAAAAAAAAGTTAAAAGTTGTATCTGAAATAAGTAAAGCATTTTTGTGTCAAAAATGAAAACAAAACTTTTGACATTAAGTATTTAAATTTTAAATATCACAATACTATTTAATTGCCAAATATAAGCTTGATGGGCTTCTTTAATAATTTGCCCTAACTCTTCGTATTTTTCAGTTGATAAAGGGATCCAGTACCTGTCCACCTGGAAAAAGTTCTGTATCTACACCACCAAAATTGAACCCTCACTCAGTCTGAAATAGAGTAAGATTCAGAGCTATATGGCCCAAGTGGGTTTGTTTGGACCAGAAGCAAACAAATATTTTAGCTTTGTGGCAGGTATGGTAACATATTAAAGCACTTAGCTTCAAGAATGTTATTTTGGTGACAGCTAACATGGTAGTTACTTTTCCTGAAGCTCTTGAGCATCTCAGGGTAAATCAAGTGTTTTATTATAGTAACTTTCTTCAAGAGTTACCACCTCTTATAGTGTATGAACATTCAGGACTTCTCAAAGTGTGCTTCAGAAAACACAATCAGTTTTGCACAGATATTTTGCAGGGTAACCTGTGGTATGTCATCAGTTCATCACCACAGAAGACCATGAATTTCAGAAAAAAAAAAGAAGAGGGATTTAGAAACAATTTTTGCGATGTCATACACAAAAGGCCTGTGAGGAGCCATTGGAAACAGAAATGTACATGTTCTACTGATTTTCTATAAATTTCCTCTAGCCTAGATTCTTTTCTTTTTCATCATATTTTCTCTTTTGTGGGTTACAGTAAATATAAAAGTGAATAAGACAGTGTACCTGTCCTTACACTGGCAATGTGTCAATAATTTTTTACAGGACCATAGGGTGGTTGAAGTTGAAAGGGGCTTTGGAAAGTCATCTTGTACAATCACCCTGCTCAGGCAGGCTCAGCCAGGGCAGATGACTTTTGAGTATGTCCAAGGATGGAGATTGTGAGGAATATGCCATTTTCAGGAGAAACAGAGATTATACCATAAAAAGTAGAGTTTAAGTTGTTCTACCTCAAACACTTCAAAACCTAAAAAGCAGTTCTATTGACACTCCTAATATTCTGTCTACTAAAATAAATGTGTGTACATCATAATGATCAAAGTCAGACAAAATTACAATATTTCATCTGATTGTATATTATAATTGCACCTGTGATGATTGAAACAGAGAGCTTTTTGAATCTCTTTTACATCATAGAGTATACAAAGAGAGATAAAAACCCTCCCCTTCAGTTGTCTTTCAAAGATCCATCTGACAGCACACCATGACCATGCTTTGCTCTTTAGAGGTATTTCATTAATGCTTTTTTATTCACAGCAAAACATGTGCAAACAAAAAAATTAAAACTTTGAAAATTTTTATATTTTTAACTTGATTCTAACACAATTGTTTCCTCATAAGCAAACTAAGTTTCAGCAGTAAAAGAAAACAATGGTGTGGGTAAGACCTTTATACTTCTATAGTCTTTCTAAAAACTGATCCAGATGAGGTTTGTAGAGATATATGCAGATTGCAATATTTTATCTACACAGAGACATGTTTTAAAATTATTGTTTCATTTTGTAGTATATATATCTTCTTGTGACAAAATATAAAAAACAGAAAATGAACATATTTATCTTGTCAGAGAATAACTCTGAATGATGGATTTAATGAGAACTAAACAGGTGAAATTAAACTTGATACAGCAGACATAACAGTAATAATTCAAAGATTGCAAGATCTGTCCCAGCACCCACTATCTCTTCCTCCTACAGAGTCATAGAGAATTTTGCTTATAGCATTGCTTCATGCAAGTAAAATCATGAGTTTGAGAAATTTATCTAAAAGGCTTTTGAAACCTCATTTTAACGATACCCTCAAGAGAAACATAGTGTTTTTAAAAAACATTACTATCTAGAAAACTCTGGGCTATACACACAACATTTCCATCACGTCATCACAGGCTACCCTGAGCTGTCAATAGTGTCTGGTATATAAAAAATTACATCACTTCTAAGACACGCTTCACTTTACACTTAAATTCTATTAGAAGTATAGTGTATCATGCACTTTACTCTGCCAGTTTCTTATAAGTTTCTTCCTACAGATTTCTGTAGGTTTCACACTTCTTGTGACTTAAATATTAATCCAAATGAATTTTTTAAGCATAGACCGGAAAACAAAATTCTTGTTTGGACAATATAAGCATATTTTTCTGCTGGGATATCCATTTCTCTGTTAATCCAGCTGTCAAACAAGTGAAAGCAAGTGAAAACCTTACTCATCCCCTAAATATCTGTAATTTTTTTTCTGTCTTGGAGATTATGCAAGAATATAGAATTCCACAGTTTTATAAAACCACAGCATTTTTTATTTCCAAGTGAAAAAAAAAAATTACATTATTATTGAAGTTACTTAAGAGTATTTGTGCTCTTGTCACCAAAAACAGGAAATAAACTCCCCAACCAGCTTACTAGGTTGGAGCGCTGACATTACTTTTTTAGCAGCACTGGATGCATGGGGATTTCTCCTCAAATCATGAATGTCCAGTAAATCCTTTCTCACTGAGACTGTCTGAAATATTGCAATTTACTTCTCTTATTTTTTTCTGCTGTGACACACAATCCTGTTTTCAAAACTAAGATATCTACTAACAGATATTAATAACTGATATAAATAAACAAGGAAGAATTAGCTGGCACCAGGTTTATTAGTCACAGATCTAGGGACACAGATCTAGGGATCTATGACTACATTATTCTCCAGCACTTGTACTAAGCACTGTACAAAAGTAAGCATTAACCATGAGTATAGGGATCATACACCACTGTGGTAGAGCTGAAAAAAAATTCCAACATCTTCCCCCACTTCTTCTTAAAAAAATATAACTTGTTTGGTAACACTTTCATGACTCCTGAGATCTAGCTATGAACTGTGAATTCTTTTCATTCAGTAGTACATATTGAAAATACATATCTCTCCCTCACAATGTTTAAATCCAGTACTGGTGAAAAGACTTTCAAAGAGCTGAAAATGAGCCTGTTATCTCTTAGATGTAAAAGGATAACTTCATCATATTCAAGCAAACTGCCATACCAGTTATCTGTCAGCTGTCTTCATTGAGATGATCTGCAGGAAAAAGTCAGGATAATCAAACTAACAGTACTTTAGATTGCTGAGTGCTTGTAATTTTACAAACTTTTTCTTAATCTCAAAACCTTCTTATTGACTGACAGTCATACATTTCACACTTCTCAGTGACTGCTATCAGGTGTTAATTTTCAGTTATGTTTTACCTAGAAAATATTTGAACCCAAGACCCATTTATGAAAGTGTCTACATTTCATTTTGCTCTCCAGTCTTCTGATGCTGCCTATCCCTAAAAGGCAAATAAAAAATTACTGGAATGTATCCAGTGCCACATACACCATTCCTCGTAGTCTTTCTAAAATGTTTATCTGCAGAAATAATTGCACAGCTGCTATTTAATATTAAGTGTAAGAAATAATTCTTCATGTGAATAAAAGTGGATAATATAGTGCTTATTTATATCTGAGTTTTAACAGGAAGAAGAATTACCTTTTTCCATTTATAGAACATCAGTTTGAAGGGTACATAGCAAAAAATTTCTGATCTGCCCAAGTAATGCTGCAAGTGACTGATTCAAATAGTCGTTTCATTAATTTTGTATCTTCTTACTTCTAGTGCTTCCATCCTGGTCAGGATTTCAGTTTCTGCACTGAAACTGAATTCTGTCAGGAAATTGAAAGAGGCAAGGGAATTATGCTGTTTGGTATTACCTGCAGGTGACCTAATGCAGCAACAGGTTACAAGTGCTGAAACATTTAGGGTTAGCTCAAAGACAATGAAATTAGGGTTACACAAGGAAGGAGATATCCATCCTTCTATTTCTTCCTCAGAAGTTGTCCTAAAATTGTCCAGATTACCTATCTTTGCAAATCTATTCCTATGTGATGTCAGTTTTTCTAACCCCAAATGAAATTGTTAATCTAGTCTCTTTTTTGAGATCATACCATTTTACTCTATCAATTGCCTTTTTATACTGCTTTCACTACTCTGCTAGGTATGTTTCTATTTTCATAGAGGAAAACCAAGGTGAGAATAAATGAAGAATTGAGAACAGCCACCAATCAAATTAGGCAAAGAGAATTTTTTTCTAGTAAGCTAAAATAGCATTTTATTTTTAAATTGCTAAAACAACACACCCAACAATTGATATTTTCTTTATGGTATATATATATTCTTATATATACAAATATATAAATATATTTATGATATATAAAATTTATAGAAATATATATTATAGGTGAACATATATATTTATATGCATATAAATATATGAATCTTGATGCATATATAAATACAAATATAAATATATTTATGAAATTTTCCTTGTCTTAAAAATTAGGAGCTCATCCTCTAATGTTCTTTTACAGACTGTAAGTGATGGTTTCCTGATATTACACTAATGTCTCTCCTGGTTCAACAAGTGAAAAACATGGTTAGCTCCTTGTTCAATTCTGTATATAGAGACAGGAAACCAGCTCTGTGGAGCAGGACCTGGGGGTCCTGGTGGACAAGAAGCCAGCAGAGTGCCCTTGTGGCCAAGAAGGCCAGTGGTGTCCTAGGGTGCATCAGGAAGAGTATGGCCAGCAGGTCAAGGAAGGTGATCCTGCCTCTCTGCACAGTCCGGGTGAGGCCACATCTGGAGTGTTATGTCCAGTTCTGGGCTCCTCAGCCCAAGAAAGAAAAGTAACCCCTGGAACAGGTCCAGTGGAGGTCTACAGAGATGATTAAGGACTGGAGCATTTCTCTTATTAGGAAAGGCTGAGGAAGGTGGGCCTATTCAGCCTCAAGAAGAGGTGTGACAGAGGGGACCTCAACAACGCCTACAAAAACCCTAAGGCAGGTGTCAAGAGGATGGCACCAGACTGTCTTTAGTGGTGGCCAGTGACAGGACAATACAAAAATGGCACAAACTGAAATGCAGGAAATTCCACCTGAATATCAAGAAAACTTATTTACTGTAGAGGTGACAGAGCGCTGGAATAGACTACACACAGAGATTGTGGAGTCTCCCTTTCTCTTTCTGGAGATATCTGAAACTGCAATAATCTCCAAATCTTCCAAACCCCAACATTCTGTGTTTCTGTGAGATAGATATTTAGATATAGATATATATTGATAAAGATATAGGTAGGTAGGTAGGTAGGTAGGTAGGTAGATAGATAGATAGATAGATAGATAGATATCTCTATATAGATATATATATCTATATCCTATATAGATATATACATTTATAGATATACATTTAGATATCTAGATATCTAGATCTGTAGATATGCAGATAGATCTGTGTGTCTATGTGTACAAAACACGCGATTTAGGAATACATGATGACAGAAGCATTCCAAAGAGTGTGCTTTAGTGCTTCATTCTATTTATATATCAGGTACAGGAGTATAGTGCATCATGTTCTATTAAAAAACTTAAAATATCTTGTTTCTCACAATGATTTACTCTTTTTAACCATGCTTAAAAACAATATGTTCAAAGTTACAAAAGGTAATTGAAAACATAAAGTATACTTTTATGTTTATAACCAAAGGACATTCAAGTCCAGTTTTGGTTACTATCACTGCAGGTAAAATGCAAAACTGTAATTATATTTGTGATGACTTGTCAATACTGAGCATTCATATATTCAAGCTATAGCAGATAATCAGTAAAAAAACCTAGTATACCCTAGAATGTATTTGGTGTACAATATTTTTCCCATTCTAAAGGAACAGTTTTACACCTACCTTTTTCCCCAAAACAAGGTAATTTTACTTGTTTGTGTTTACTTGTTTACTTTGTTGTGTTTTGGTTAATTTATTTTAATTATTTGTAATTTCACACAATTACACAAAGCATTTCATAAATCAATGCTATAAAAGAAAAAAAAAAAAAAACAAAAACAAAAAACATTAGACTTTCAGGGGAAAATAGACATGATTTCCTTTTCACAATATTTGCTATGAGCTTTAAGATAGGATGACAGGAACAAGGGAGACCTCAGGAGTGAGGAAACAGGAAAAGAGACACTTGTCTCAAACGCAGGTTAACACAAAAGCCTGGAAGCAAATAGGAAGGACCAGAGCTCCATGTGCAATTGCAACACTGTATCAATGTTGCAGACTGTGAAGGAGCAGTTTGGGTGTGTAAAGCTCATCTATGGGATTTACAAACGACAGGATGAGAGACGGTGTTTCAGGGAGAGAGGATAGGTCACTAAGCATGATACCCTGGCAGGAGTACTCTCCAGAACATTCATCAGGGCAGCAAAGAGGACAGAACCTTCTTGAAAGAACTACAGCAGAAGTGTTTGTTACCACATCAAAGAGACTGGGGGAATCACTGAAGGAAAGAAAATGTTGCATGCATCTATGAATTTCAAAAGGAACCATTGCAGAAACCACAGACATGGGCTGGCTTCACTTTGGTGCCAAGAAGAATCAAAGAATGAGTCTCATGGGATCACCTTTCAGGACTCAGGAAGGAAGTGATTTGAAGCAGTCAACATGGATTTTTTAGCTGACTGCCACTGGTGGTAAAATTATGGGATCTTTGGGCACAGTTGGTGTTTACCTTGAATATAGCAAGGTTTATGACACTGTGTCCTGTAGTGCTCCTATATCCACATTAGGAGATCAGAGGTAGGATGTGAAAACTACTAGTAAATAACAAGTTGGAGGGTAGGGTTCAGAGGATCGTGTTTAACTGGGCTGTAGTCTACCTGGAGTCGTGCAGTAGTGGAGGGCCTGTTTTGGGAATTTCCCTACAGAACATCTCTCTCAGTGACCTGAAGGAGAAAACAGTGAGCACTCTTCTGAAGTTTTCTGATGACAGCAAGGGGAAAACTAGAAGGCCAGACTGGCTACTCTGGACCTGAGTAGCTAGATGAGGTCACAAGTGAACCCTGTGAAGCCCAGCTAAGACACAGACCAAGCCCTAAAACCAGCACTTAGTATGTCACATCTAGATATGGTGTCCAGTTCTGGGCCTAGATGAACCAGAATTAAATTACAGAAACCACCAAGAAGGACCTCAGACCATCTCCCTGTGAGGAAATGTTGCAGTGTCGAGATGTGTTTTGGTGGGACAAGGAAAGGTTTTGGGTACACCCAGAAGCATCCCCAGCACCAAAACAAGGAATGGAAGAAACATAGGTAGGCTTTTTATAACGTATATATTAGGAAGGCAAGAGGCAGTAGTACAATCTGAAACATGAGACAATTAGACTGGAGAGAGATAAGCAGAAGGCTTTTTCCTATGTGGAGAGCCCAGTCATGGAGTCAAGGCCCAGGGAGTTTGGGCCATCTCTTGCTTGGGGGTTTTCTTGCCTTGACTGGGTGAAGCCTTGAAAAATCTAATCTGATCTCACATCTGAGCCTACTCTTCACAGTGGCACAGTCTAGGGCTGGAGACATCTCCAGGTGCCCATCAGCCTGAATTGTACTATTAGCATCTGAGAATGAACTTAAAGGTAATATATGATAACTACAGCTCATTTGAAGTATTGGGCACATTTCACAAAATTGAATATTTATCTGCCTGGAAACTTTTTAGAGAAGAAGGTTTAGCAGAGCATTAAAGACATATATGAGTTTCCAAATGTAAAAAGATAGAGACTGTGAGAGAAAAATTATAGTTCAGAATTTAAGAAGCCTATAAATTACATGAAATTTATTTTTTGGTCTGAATAAAAGAAAAATCAACTTCCTGTATCTAAAAAAATCTTTAATTTCATAAAAAAGATACAGACCTTAAAAGTGCAAAAGCTTTGTTGATCATAGAACCATCAAAAATTTATATGCTGCTGCAGATTAAGCACAGTTGGCAGCTAAGCCCCAAACAGCTACTCGCTCACTCACCCACAGTGGGTAGAGAAGGCAATTGAAAGGGTAAAAGTTATGAAGCATGTGGAGTGAGGTAAAGATGTCCAATCAGTCCAAACCAACAGGGAGGTATACTCCCTTCCTGGGACCTGGGCTAAGAACATCACCAAGAAACTCACTGGAAAACTTCTTCCTATTAGTGATTTCCTATGTATGGGGCAACGAAGTGGCCACTCATAGTCTGAGGATGGTCAAAGAGGACATCAGGGCCTTGGAATGGCTGTGGGGGAACTTGGGCCACATGTTATATTGTCTTTTATACTTCCAGTTGGAGGCAGCAACACTGGAAGAAGCAGACACTCTGAGTTCTACTACAGATCCTTGTCCAGCCCAGGGTCCAGATTTTGTGTTCAGTTTTGATAAGAGTCATGAAACTCCTCTCCCCTTGCTTCTCTAGCCTTCCTCTGCATCTGATTAGCATGAATATATCCACAGAGTGAATACTCACTGCACCCTGTCACCTTGAAATTGCTTAGAGTGCACTATGATTCATGTAATTGATGAAGACATTAAGAAGTATTTGCTTTTAGAATCAAACCTTCAGATAGAACACTGCTAATTGATCTACAGTTGGGTTCATTACAATGATTTCGGCCTGTTAATTTTTGCAACCACCCTTATTTCCCCTTCTAATCCATATTTCACCAATGTAGCTAGCTATAAGGATATTATGGGACATCATGACGAACATCTTGAAAAATAAAAGCATGAAACGTTCAATGATCTCCCCTTATCCACAGAATAACAGACAGACTGGCATGCTGTTCTGTAATTTAAACTTAATGAAACATGAAGGTAGATACATATAATTTATATTTCTGTCTTAACTGATTAGTGAAATTAAATGAAGAAAATTCTTTCTTTTTATTAATTATGCCAGTGAAACTTATTTATAATATTTTAATTTTTTTTATGTTACTCCTACTAAGAGGATCCCTTTAATTTAATCTGGTGAAAAAAGTTAGAAAGCCATGACAATGGCAGAAATATTAGAAAAAGCTCTAAGCAAGAAGTCAAACTTCCAGGACTGCTGATAGTACTTTCTAGTAAAGGAAAAAGTGTTGTGTTGTTTTTGTGTTTTTTTCCCTATCCACCATTGGCTGATTTCGTATAACTGGTGCTAATAGATATTATTCTCCAGACCTATTGCCTTGACAGTGGTCAAAATGAGATAATCTCAAATATCAATATCACAAGTAATTTCCTTTCCCATTATCAGGTATCAAATTTATTTCCAAGAATATGGCCTGCGTCCTTTATTTGTTCCCCTTTAGCTTCTTTGTGCAATTCAAATATGTTGTTTTAATCTCCAAAGGTGTCCATGAGTTTACAGCAATCTTTACAAAGATAATTTCAGTATTTTCAAACTCATACAAAACCCATTTCCTTCAGGGATGTGGAAGCTATCAGTATCTGGGATGATATATGCAAGAATGAAGAGCAAAATTTTCTTGCTTATTTTTCCTGAATTTTGTGAAATCCATGAGAAAAAAGGGACATTTTAGTCTAACCATCTGCATTGTGTTTCTTGAGCAAAAACAGAAATGGAATAAGTGCTAAGAAGGAGACTGGAAATAGAGGTGAAAAAAAAGTTACATCTCTAAACATAAGAAATCATGACATATAAAAAATCCCCTTCAGCTTTTTAGCTAAAAAATGTTATTTCTTCATATCAAATTAGCAAATTTTTGGTTTTGAGATAGAAACTGAGATGTGTGTACAGCAAACCGTCAGCATATCCATGATTTAACAGTTGACAGTGAACTAGATGAATTACGAGGTGAAAGCTGAAAAAAAAATAGTCTTGAATTAAACTGTGAAACATAAAGAAAAGGAGAAAATGTTCCTCCTTACTAAGGGAATTTCAACGTCATGGACCAATTGGCCAATGGCAAGTATAAATATTGCCATCTTTTTAACTGCCTGATTTGTAGGCTGTGAACTGCTCCTGACAGACCTCCAGGCCAAGGACTAAGGGAAGCTGCCTCTCCCAGCAGGAAAGGCTCAAAAATAATTATGGAGATATTTGAGTTATACAGTTTTGCTATTTTGCAGTATGAGGAAGGTTATTATAGCAGAGATTACTTTTCCATTTTCAACATGCTATAAAAAAATGAATGTGATTAAAATATATGCCACCATCTTATCATTGTTGTTTTCTTTAAAAAATAATTTCCAGCTTTCCTCTAGTTGCCTTGCCAACAGATTTAAGTTCAAACAGAAAGGCTGGTAGCTCAAATCCCAAAATACTTCGTTCTTTCCCCTGTTGACAGTCATTTTGGAACAGCATAATCAGCATATAGAGCTCAGAGGAAGAGCTGTGAAATGACAGAGAAGTTATCAGAGTTTTGAGGACTGAAGTATTTCTTATTTTTAATGAGACATCACTTTCTCAAATCATAGTGTGCCTTCTCAAACCAAAATAAGAATACAAGTGCACTCCAACACATATATGCAGAAAAGTGGGGGAGACCTGGTGACCCAAAAAAAAGCCCTTAACCTGATGTTCCTGGGGGTAACTTATTTCCTTTGAAATTATTGAGGTGGGAATTTCATGTAGGAGATACACATTAAAGATTAATATTGGGCTAGATTTGTTCCAGCATCACTCCCAAGCTGATGGTGGGAGAGATTTTTTTCTCCTAAAAGTATTGTGATTCATCGTGCAGGATGACAGCTTCCAAATCTTTTTCTAAGAGGTGCTCTTTTCCTTCCCCTTTCTTTCAGATCACGTGTATATAAAAGATGGTCAGCATAGACTCTGCCACATTCCCAGGAGCCTAGGTTCAGGTTCTGACAGTACCATTGTGGGGAAAATAATTTTAATTTCTCTATATTTAGAAGACTGCCCTTGCATGTAAAAGATACATGTACTCCATATGGTAGTGTTAACAATGATAAATTAAAGATAGAGGGTGTGATTTTATTGCTTCTCTATTACAATAATAAAGCAGAAACAAGTTTTGTTTTATTTTCAGTAGGATAAAAAGCCAGCCATAGTTAATCATATTTACTACTAATATAGTAATATAAATAAATTGAGTAAAAAAATCAATACTCATGATAGAGGAAACTCAGCCCATGACCAGAAATATTGTATGATGTTGGGTGGTGGGTAAAACTTAGCTTAATTTTCTTCATGTAATGAGAAAACTTTTAGATGGCAAAATAGAAAAAACAAGTTCAAATTAAAAAAAAAAAAAAA
>VXBN01015776.1:48763-66326 GCA_013397395.1 Sinosuthora webbiana
AAGGGAAAGGGAAAGGGAAAGGGAAAGGGAAAGGGAAAGGGAAAGGGAAAGGGAAAGGGAAAGGGAAAGGGAAAGGAAATTTCAGTTTTGGAAGGGGTCTATGATTATCATCTCATCCAAATACTTGACCAGTTCAGGCTGCCTAGAAGGTAGAGCACATTATGAAGGGCATTGTCCAAACACCTCTTATATAATGACAGGCTTGGGACATTTGCCACCACTCTTAGAAGCCTGTTCCAGTGTTTGCCCTCTTGGTAAAGAAGTGCTTCATATTTCAGTATAAATCTCCCCTGGCACAACCAGTGGCTTTGGTCCATTGACCCATCCTGTCCAGATCCCTCTGCAGAGCCTTTTCACCCTCCAGCACATCTTCACTTCCACCCAGTTTGGTGTCCGCTGCAAACTGACAGAGGTGAAACTTGATTCCCTCATCCAGGTCATTGGCAAAGTTACTAAACATGGCTGAACCCAGTATTGAAACCTGGGGAATACGACTTATGACTGACCACCAAATGGATGTTATGCCATTAACCACTACTATTTGGGCTTGCCCACCAATCTATCTTTTACCCAGTAAAACATTATGCCCATCCAAGCCATTCCATTTTCTCCAGGAGAATGCTGTGAGAAGTGGCGTCAAAGGTTTCATTTAAGTCTACGTAAAAAATACTCTGCACTGGGGTGGTCTCACCTTGAGTATTGTGTGCAGTTTTGGTCTCCTCAATATAAGAAACATATTAAGCTTTTAGAGAGCATCCAAAGGAGAGCAACAAAGGTGGAGAATAGCCTTGAGAAGAAACCCTGTGAGGAGTGGCTCAGTTTGCTTGGTCTGTTCAGCCTGGAGAAGAGAACTTGCATACATCTAATTGAGCAAAAAACTGTTACTTATAAACAGTGAAATACTTATTAATTGAAATGCATTATTCACAGTGTCTTAAGAAATGAGAAGCCATTAAAAAATATTGAAAACAATGAATAATTCTTTTATTTTACCATAATCTTCCCAGCAAGGTCTGCTTAGAAATTTCAACCAAGTTCTGCTTTATCAAATGTAAAGAACATAGTGCATGAATAATAATGAAAATTCGAGTACAATATTGCTTTGCTGTGATACTAAAAATGCAAAGAATCTTCTTTTATTAATTGCTAATGCAGATTTGTGTCATGTTGTTTGCTATTCATGCAAACAGTGTATAAAGATAAATTTAGCTATTAGATGAGTGGGAATGGGCTGATTCTCTAACAACTTAGATCTTGTAGTATATAACAGACACCTCAGACAAAATTGCTCCGGCTTCTTATGTGTCGCTGTATCATCTGAAAGAACTGGAAATAAATAAAACACCATGCATTTTTCTGTTTCAAGAAAAATGTGCAAAAAGTCACTTGTGATATATGGAATGACTGTGATGGGGTGAGAAGAGCAACCATTCCTGTATATGAACTATAAGCTTTGACTCTCTTCCTGAAAGAAAACAAAACCACTTTTTGTATTGTACTTCTTATATAAATGGAGTGTATAGAAGAAGCTTGTAGAAATACGAGGAACTCCTAAAATAATGTAATAAAAATGAGTACTATTTTAATAAAATGCTAGATGGAAGATAGAAGTAGGCAGAGTAATTGCTTACTATAATTGTAAAATTTCATAACAAAATTTCATAACAAAATAATATTCTAGTGAAAATACCCTTTACTACTGAAAACAGTCTAGCGCTATACCCATCGCTTCCAGTTCCACTACCTTTTCATGTTGAGCTGTGTGTTTATCTTTTTCATGCGATATAAGCACTGAATCCCATGGAGCAATGAGAGCAGCTGGTTGAATTACAGGAAAAACTCTTTCACATTGTGAAACCCTATAACTTGACCTGCATGGTGGTGTAGCATCAATGTGTACATGTTCTATGTATTCTATTTTCTTTTTTTTTTTCTTGTACTTGATTCAATTAAGATCTTATGTTTGTCTCTTGAAATAATGATGACTCATCCACTTGCAATATTCTACGTGTTAGTCATTTTACTTTATCTTTACTCACCTATCTCTTAATTAAGAAGACATGAAGTACCCTAAATTTGTGTGATTGAGTTTGTTTGTTACACAAAAATGTTATAGTAGAGTAATAAACAACTGCACAGAAAATAAATAGGTACCCTCTATAACCTCTTTTTATGGTTACTTCAAAGAAGGTTACTTCTTCTTTCTTAGGGTGTGCTACTTGTGATCCCAAATTTGTAATCCATGTCAGACTGTATAGTCTCTTTATTCCATCTGAAAATGATGTGGGCAGACAGATATAGATGCCATTACCTGTTTATTAAGTGTTTTGTCTACAAACCCCAGAGCAAGAGAAATATTTAAAAGTATTCTTTAAACTGTCTTTTTTTTGATACCTTTACTAATGAAGATAACTTGGAAGGAAAAATGTATCTCAGCTTTAATAAAATATAATTTTAATACTTATAATGCTTATAAACAGAAGGCATTTCATAGCTCTTCATCTTTGACGGGACAGAACAGACATTAATCCCAGATTGACAATGACAAGACTGACAGACAAAATTATTTGAAAAGTTATTTGAATTATTTGAATTAACAACTCTCCTGTTTTGTAAAAACAGGACCATATTGCCTCTCTTATCAGAATATCATGTAGTAAATTATTGAAACACTTCAACATAGAAATAAAAGTATTTCTGTAATTAAAAACAAATATGTTCATTTTAAAATAGAACATACTGCTAACTTCAGACATGGTCAGATTCTAGCATCATTAGCCCCCACTGATATTTAAATATTTTAGTTCATTGATGAAAACACTCACACCATTTTTTTGTTTTTCTTGTAAAAGTCAATCCCTCAGAAGATTCATCATGTAGGATGCATACAAATTTAAAGTAATTCTATCAGATAACACAGTGCATCAGAATCGGCAGAATCAGACTTAGAGCACAGTTGTTCACATTTGGAAGCTTTTTTTTCTTTAATATAATCTCTACAGTAAACAACTCCGAGGTTGGCAAACAATTTGTATAAGAGGGGTGCAAGTTAAGCACCACAGACCATCTTTCCAGGCATTCTTCCTAAATGCATTTCAAATGAGTTAGAAGACTTTTGGGAAACAAAGAGGTATATACAGAATTTCTAGAAAGAATTCCAAAGTAGCTTGGTCTTCTTGCAGCCAGGAACTCTGAATTCTTTCTTTGACTTTTGACCTGGGAGTGATCTAGCGCTTCTTACTGGTGGGTTTCTGATGGAAAATTTGCTGTCTTGGCCTCCAGTGAATGGTTATGTTAGTGTTGTAATGGCACTCTCTCCCTTTTTTTTTCTTGTCTCCACTCTCACTCACACACAAATACAAGGTTTGTTATCATCCGCTTCCTTCATAGGTACAATAGAACATGTGGATTGATAGTGTGAAATACTTTTCAGACATCTGTTGTTGGTTTCTAGTTCAGATGAAAGCATTACTAAATCATGTAAGTGAAATGTAGACATATTTATTTCTCTGATTTCTATGTGTGTTTTGACATGAAAGAAGAAAGCACAGCATCTGCCACTTGTTCTGTCAATTGTTCTCTGTATGAATATATTGCAGAAAGTACACATATAACACTTTTAAAAATAAACCTATTTTCCATTATTTGATAACTTATGGTATAGTGCTGCAGACTGTATTCTGAGACAGTTACTTGCTTTAGAATTCACATTCACTTGGAGCACACTACCTGGGAAAAAACTTGCATCTAATTTTCAAATTTTAAGTTCAAGGCTGGTAAAATTTCTATAGATATTAAAATTGGAATCCCTACTCTCAGGAGCCACAGAAAAGCTGAAGACTTGCATAATCATTTTATTTGGAATGAAGATTGTTTTTCATTACCTCTTGGCACAACTTTAACTTTTAATGCTGTTAGGTCTAAAAACAGTAAAAGAAAACATTCAGGGTTTTAATTAAGGTTTAAAAAAGTGGAAAGTTAGTAAATTATGTGAATGATATAAAACAAACGAACATCACTTATTGTTTGATAGTTGGTAAATTTTCATGAAATGTAACAATCTGTAAAGTACTGTTAAGTGGTGTAATGAATGGTATTTAAATGATAAGGTAATCAAACATAAGATGTACATAGAATCATGGCCAGTCCTGTTTAATATCTTTATTGTTGATCTGGATGACGACATCGAGTGCACCCTTAATCAGTGCAGGTGACACCAAGCTGGGGGAGTGTTGGTCTGCTGGAGGGCAGGAAGGCTCTGCAGAGGGATCTGGGCAGGCTGGATCATGGGCCAAGGCCAGTGATGTGAGGTTCAACAAGGCCCAGTGCTGGGTCCTGCCCTTGGGTCACAACAACCCCAGGCAGTGCCACAGGCTGGGGCAGAGTGGCTGGAAAGCTGCCCACAGGAAAAGCATCTGGGGTGCTGTGACAGTGACTGAACATGAACCAGGGTGTGCCAAAAAGCCACAAAAGGTCAATGGCATCCCAGCTTGTCTCAGCAACAGCCTGGCCAGCAGGACCAGAGCACTGATCTCCTTGGAACTGGTGCAAAGCTCCACCTCATATCCTGTGTTCAGTTTTGGGCCCCTCACTGCAGGAAGGACAGTGAGGTGAAGGAGTATGTCCAGAGGACAATGAAACTGGAGAAGGCTCTGGATCACAAGTCCTGTCAGTAGGGGCTGGGGGGGTTGGTATTGTTTGCCCTGCAGAAAAGGAGGCTGAGGGGAGAATTTATTGTCCCATAAATACCTGAAAGGAGGTTACAGCAACATGGAGCTTGGTCCTTTCTCCCAAGTTACAAGTGATAGGAGAAGAAAAAATGGCCTCAAGTTGCATCAGGGAAGGTTAGACTTGATATTGGGAAAAAAGTTTTCATGGAAAGGTTTGTCAAGCGTTGGAAATGGCTTCCCAGGGAAGTAGTGGAATCACCATCCCTGAAGGGTATCTAAGATGTGTATATGTGGTATTTGGGGAGCTGGTTTAACTGAGGATTTAGCAGTGTGTTGTTAACAGTTGGAATCAGTGAACTTAAGGGTCTTTCCCAAACTACACTGTTCTATGATGCTTTATGAGCAGTGTCCTACTTAAAGTACTAATTTCTAAATTTCCCAAAGGGTTAAATGAAAGTATTCAACAAAAGCAAATGTAAAGCTCAGCCCCTGCAATAAAGCATAGAAGCAGAACAGATCTGGCACAACTGCTTTGGAGCATCAGAAAACACCCCAGGTATGGCAGAGTGGCCTTCAGGGATCAAGACCTCAAGGAAGCAATGAAGCCATAGACACATTACAGGCTGGACTACCAAGTTACCAGCCAGCAGATCTGGGGGAAAATCCTGCTGTGCTGTCTGAGACCTGAGTTCTGTATCCAACCTAAGGCTCTTTTGCATATGAAGGATACTGACCTGCTGTAGAGACTTCCAAGGAGTCTGCCAAAATGATATGTGGACTCCAGAATGAGCTTGGGTCATAAGAGGTTCCAGAACTGTGTCTGTTCATTCTGGAAAGGAATAACATTGTGGAGAACCCTTGCTAGTGTGTACAGATACCTGGTAGAAGGGAGCAGAGACAAGCTCTGCCTGATATTGTTTAATGGTAATAGTTAATAAAAAAAAAAAAAAATAATAATAATGGCTAGATATCAGAAAAAAGCTTTTGATTTAAGTGAAAAAGCTTAATAAAGCTTTACCTTTAGTATTAATAGCTTTGAGAAGTTGTAGAATTTTCCTCCTTGGACATGTTTTAACCCAACTGACCATGTTTGAGGAGCGGACTGCTTTGTCTCTCTCTAATACTTTCCCGGTGGTTCAGAGTGCTTGGTACAGCTGTGGGAACAGAACACCACTGCTTGCTCAGAGACATTATCAAACATTAATTTCCTGAGCAGGATACTTACATCTGGTCAACTGCAGTTTCTTTTCTGATCTTTCTATTCCACAGCCAGTTCCCACACTTCACATTCACATGAGACATGGCCCAGTGGCTGTGACCAGCCCAGGCACAGCACCAGAGCCCCAGGAGCAGGACACTCAGGCTAATCACTAGCATATTGCATCTGTCTGAGTTGCCAGCATCTGTGCTCTCCTGGCTCCACCTCAGCAGAGCATTGTATGCCTGAGAATGTGCGTTGTTAGAAAACGATTGCTTTTTCTATCTATCACATTGTATGTTAGGCAGCAGGCATATACTGATGAAGTGGCTCTAGGCCAATCTGTGACTCTCTCCCCATCTCCTCACCAAGGTTTCTATCACCTGCTGGTCTCCTACCTCAGATGTCTTATGGAAGAGCAGAGTTGAGCAGAGTTCACATTGATTAGGTGAAAAAGTTTTTCTACTGGTTCTTTGCTGCCCAGATCAAAGACCATTTATCCAATCAGATAGTGCCAATTAGTCCATCTCCTTTATCTCAACAGTGTTTTCAACGTTTCATTACTTAAGGGTGAAAGCCTAGGTCTTTCTTTAATAAAAGGACTTTAATAAAAGGACAAAAATCTTTCCTGTCATAATCTACCTGAAATATATATAATGGATGCAAGTAGAGATGACTATAATTTTCCACCATGAAAAATAATGAACTATAAATGTAAACGACATTCAAAAGAAAGGAATTCTGCTGCACAATAATTTGTGGTGTTTGAAGTGTATGTTTGTTCAGAAAAAGATTTATTTGCTCTTCAAATGGTGTCAGGAAAGTTCTGGGTTGAGGAAAATCCAAATTTCAGTCATTACCAGTGGGATCTAGAGCTAAATTTCATAGCAAGCAACTGTGAATTGAACACAACAGAGACATGAACCATTCTGTTTACTGTTTGACAAAAAAAAAAAAACACCCTGTGCCTGTTTGAGAAAAAAATACAAAAACCCACACTTCTCCATTAACCACAATAATGGTAACATTTTCCTGTATACTTTTCCCACAAATTAGCACCTTATTTCCCACATTCCCAAATGAAAAAAGAGGTTAAAATATACTACAAACTAGACAACACTGCCATCTTTTAACCTACAAACTGCAAATAATTTGCTTTCATGCAGAGCAATCTCCAAGTCCCTGTTGATAGCAATTCCATAAAAACCAATTTTTAGTTTCTAGCTGTCCCAATGAAAAGTTTCAATCTTCTAGACTGTTGTGTGCTCATCATAAGTGAACAAAATTATATGTTACATGTTCCATCAAATACAGTGATGTCCAGCATGTTATTGTTGTTTATTCGCAGATGAAGAACACATACCCATTTTACGGTACAGTCCACCATTACGTATCTTTCACCTTCAACTGATACAAGAGAATGCTAAGAGATGTTCTAGTGCCATAAATCATTAGTCTTGTAGAATAGCTCCAGAGCTCTCATTAATGCTTGAGATCATAGTGGAGGACTACAGAGAAAAGTATATATTAACAATGCCTTTACTGTAGGATGGCATTTTTTTTTCCTTGAGTTTGATTTGCTAAGGACACCATTTTATAGTTATTCGAACACTGTAGCCCATCACCAAGAGAAATACATTTTAAAAAATTACAGGTATGCAGCTAAAAGGTTTTTATAGAGTATTTGTGCACTTTTTCCAATATTTGTAATTCTTCAGTAAAAATTTTAATCTGAGATATATTTATAACTAAATTTTTTACTTGATACTTTTCTCTCTTAATTGCAAGAACAGACAATCCTGTTTATTGAGTTCTTCAAAATTATTTTTTCACATACTTACATACTTTATTTGAATCTCGGCCTTTGACATCGACATTCTGTAAAATAAACTATCAGAAGACAAATCATTAACCCCTTTGTATTAGAAGTGCATTTTTCCTTTCAAATTGGAACTCTGAAGTATTGGTTTAACTGGAAAGTGCATCAAGAAAAAAAATCAATCTGGCAGTTGTGAATAATGGGTAGCAGTTACCTTTATACTCCTTGACTCTGAACCCCTCTACTTTTCTCTTTAATTATTCTATTTCATTCATCTAAAACATTAATCTACAAATCTACTACTTTTATGATGCGATGTAATAAATGTTCTCACTTATTAAAATATAAACAAACAAAAACATTTTATCTAAATAAAGAGGAAATCAGTCCAGCAGCAATGGTTGATATTTTCAATAGTTTCTTTAGGAGTACCGCATGTCACCTGTCAATATTTATGTAATCCAGGTATACTGATTTTTAACAATTCTAGTTTGTAAGAGAAATTAAAATTGGATAAACTCTAACAGAATTTTCAGCTGTTAAAATTACCTTTCTGGACATCGCAGTAAAACAATTTTTACAAAAATATGTTTTCATACTCAATAGCACACCTCCATGTATTGAAATGACAAAAAACCCATTTCTTGATACAACTAGGGCACAACAAAAGGAATCATAAAATAAATGCATCTAGTGTATTCTGCAGTCTCAAGAGAGACTGTTCGTGGTGTGCACATCTACAACTGATTTGGACTTTTCTCATGTCCTTAGAATTTCTCCTATTTTATTACTAGTTTGTCTTCTTATCCCAAGTAATAACAGAACACAGGAGAGTTATGGAATCCTTTGAAAGTTTTATATTGTGTAAGAGAACATCATAGTATTATGTTTAGCATAATCATTCTTTTACAAGGTTAGATTTCAGTGACGATAATTTAAGTTCTTTAAAAAGAATACTCTTTCTCTCAGCATGATTTTTTTATGATATTCCTTTCTCTCTTTCTTTCTCTTTTTTCTTATGTAGAATAAGTTTTCACTGAGAACAACTTAAAGAAGTAATGGCTTTGTTACATACTGTCCTAGTCAGGATTGTAGAGCTATATTGCACTAGGTCACTGAGGAAGTGATGGGGATTCCTGAATATTCTGTTCCAATGTGGCTGAATGGCAGAGGTCTGAGGGTTGTGATCAATAAGGTAGAATCCAGTTGCAGGCTGGTAGTTACTGGTGCTCCTCAGGGAACAACACTGGATCCAGCCATATTCACTTGTTTTTTGAAGACATGGACAAAGGGATGAATTTGAAGCACTCAGTGAGTTTTCTGATGACGTGAAACGAGTTTGCTGATGACATAAACTGGGAGAAGTGGCTTGTCCACCTGAAGGCTGTGCTGCCATTCCTGCTGTGCCAACCTTGATTGGCTGGCAGGTTGTGTGGAGAAGAATTTTATGAGGTTCTACAAGGACAAGTGTAGGGTCCTGCACCTGGGGAGGAATAACTTCAAGCATCAGTATAGATTCAGAGCTGACCTGCTAGACAGCAGTTCTGCAGAGGACCTGGGACTCTTGGTGGATCACAAGTTGACTATAAGCCAGCAGTGCCATTGCAGCCAGGATGGCCAATGGTATCCTGGCGTGCATCAGAATGAATGTGGACAGCAGATTAAGGGAGATCGTCCTGCCCCTCTAGTTCAGAAAAACAGAAACACAGAATTGGTGACAATCACAGGTTGGAAGGGACTGCAGTGGGTAATCTGTCCCTGTCAAGAAGAGTCATCTCAGAGCACATTGCACAGGAATGTGTCCAGATGGCTCTTGAATATCTCCAGTGAGGGAGACTCCACAACTTCTCAGGGCAATCTGTTCCAGTGCTCAGTCCCCTGCTCAGTAAAGTTCTCCCTTATGTTCAGGTGGAACTTTCTGTGCATCAGTTTTGCCCACTGCCTCTTTTCCTGTTTGGCACTGCTGAGAAGAGCTGGCCCATCCTTTTGGCTCCCCGCTTTTAGATATCTATACACATTTTGTCTCTCAGTCATCTCTTCTCAAGGCTGAAAAGGCCTCAACATGAGATGAAGTCAACTGGTTTGAGCATGATGTTAATAATGCCAAGGTAATCCTTGTATGGGCCATTCAATGAAGGGTTGGACTCGATCCTTGTAGTTCAGGTCACCCAGAGAGGTTTGGAGTCTCCCTCTCTGGAGACACTCAAAACTCACCTGGACACATTCCTGTGTGATTCTGCCGTGGTAGAGGAGTTGGATGATCTCCAGAGGTCCTTTCCAACTCTATTCTGTGGTTCTGTGCAACATCAAAACTGAGCTGTTAATATAATATTTTCTTTAAAATTTTTAGGTTGAAGATTTATTTTGTTTGCAGATTTGATGAACTTTTTACTTGTTTATTTTTTGGGGCTTTTTTAGAAGAATGGAGTCAATTTTCTGTTAGTATGAAATAGCATTATAACACTTTATTGGATTCTGTAAATTGTGGAATAAGTTAAATTTTATATCTGTTCTTCCCGAATTCTACCACTAAGTTTATATTATTAATTCAGCATGGCTTTGTGTCTTGGATCAAGTGAGACTTATTATTAGATTTTCCCAAGTTTTTTGTGGTATGTCTTCTGATAGAGATGTATTTTTTTCAATAGTTAAGATTTGCAGAAGATATTTGGAAGGTAATGTTTACTCAGATTTGATATTTAGCAACTCTAATACTCTATATTACATGGGTTATCTGAGCCAGGATCTTTTAAATTCTTTACATACATTGACTTTATAGTTTTTGCAATCACTTGAGAAACAGATTACCCATAAATTGAAATCTATCTGATAAGACTGTACTCATAAATATAGTCCAAGATTTGAAGAGTCAAGGATGTGGAAGTGACCTTTCTATATGGTCAGTTAAAAGATTGACTAGCTTATGCTGATCTTACTTCTTTTTTCTGCAAATTGATTACATAGAAAAAAGACCCTGCAAAAATATAAGGTGAAAAATGAAATTAAAATATGATATAAAGGTGAAAACAATCCAAAGGCAATGAAGTTTTAAATTTGCTTAAAAAAAAAAAAAAATTGAGTTCTGATGACTAACATTTTTGCATAATGGAAATTCCACCACGGGGTTAATTCTAAAAATTTATTCTAATTGTGTGGTAGAATCTCTAAAAAACAGATTCAAGAACTGAATAGCATGTAAACTGAAGGCTTAGAACAAAGATTAGAATTGCATATTTTTATTTTAAAAAAGATAATTAATTTTATTACTCAGTGCACAGAGAGGCCCTGATTCATAAATAACTCGTGTTACGTGCCATAGTGTTGCTAATACCATTTGAGTCCTTCATCTGAAAACAAATATTTCTGTTGTTTTCAGAGCTGCGTTTTCTCTAATAAGTGTTAGATGACAGTATGATAACAACCTCTAACAACTGTCCATGCTAGCATGTACCTATTAGTAGCAAGAGTTAGCTCCCTTCCTGTTCACAATATAGTTGTATTCAGTTTTTCCATTAAGGAGGTTTCAGCAGTTCTTCCTCAGATACAGGTTTTAAATTTGTGAGTAGTTTGTTAACCAATAAAACTGTTCCCAAAACTTTTTAAACTGAAAAAAGATCTCCCTTTGGTAGTTTCATTTCACACGTTTATGAATAAGTAAAACAAAATTTATGTTCAGTTCCTGTAAAGGTAATTAAGATGGTTTGCATTTGTTAATAAAGTAATAGTCTCCAATTTATATTAAAAAGATGGTAACAACTGGATATCCAGCACTTCTTGTTAACACCTGCAAGTTTGAAGACCCATACAACAACATGAGAAAAAAACCAAAACAGATTTTATCTAAGTACTGTTGGACGTCAGCCCTTTCATGTGACAATATAATTTACTCCTCTGATTTCAAATTGTTATTAAGAACTGAGTCAAACATGAAAAATGTTAGAAAAAAACTGATATGAACCATGCTTACTTTGAAAATTACATAGAATCTCTTCAGAAGTGCTTACCTTTGTCCTCTATTTAAAAACAATTGTGTGGTCATAGGCATATAAAAAAACTTTTGCTATTAAGGAGTCCGTATTTACAGCATGATGTTTACAGATAACTGTATATACATTCTTAACAGACAATGCAGATTTTATAGATAACCATTTATGAAGAAATGCATAACTAAAGTGACAAGCCACCTGCAACTTTGACTTTAAAATTACCAATATGGTGCTAAAAGCAAATGTTAATGTCAGTTCAGCTTGAGGAAGATTCATACTGTTTATAAATTGTGATAATTATGAAAGAATTAATTTTTCTGAGATTTTTTTATGTTTTTGACTCTATAAGTCAAATTTATTTACAAACTACTAAAACACAATCTTTTCCATAGTGAGAAAGAAAGGAATTATATAATTACGTTTTCATTAAGGGGGAGGTACAGTGTGCTATTACATTCTTTTAAGCGGACCAGTAAAATGTGGATGAGATGTAGCCACCTACTGTTTGAAAAAATTACTTTCAGTTAACGAGGAATCATTATTAATCATTTCAGCTGGAGAGTTCCACAGGGGGCTGTTTTGGCCATGTTGTTTTTCAGCATCAAAAAGAAACGAAATTTGAATGACAGAAGAAACCATGAGCTTTAAAAATCTGTAGCTGATGCATAGCTGGGCAGGATTTTAAATGCTCCAGAGGATAGGATTAGACTTTACGAAAATCCTGGCAAATTAGACAACTTTTACAAAACAAGAGTGTGCAAGAAAAATTCTAGGATGCCATGGCAAAATGCACATATTAAAAAGCAATTGTTTAAAGTGCATAAACACAAAATTTTAACATAGCCTAATACTTAAACGTTGTTACAACATAGACAAATTCTTTAATAAATCTTACACTACTTGTTCTTAAACCCTCAAAATTTCAGGACCTGTTTAAGCATACCATAGCTCCTTTCCTGATTTCACTATACACCTGATACTACTCTTAAAGGCAAGTAGTTAAGGGGAAAGTGAGGATTCATACTGGTGAATAATAACATGCTGCAAGCTCTGTATCTGAATATCATATATGCTGGAATTAAAGAGCATCTGCCTCAAAGTTCAGATGTTGCCATTCCAGAATACAAACATTCCAGCATATAAACAAAAGGATCTAACAAAAGTAGTATGGCAAGAAAAAGTTAGTCTGTAATAGAGAACTTTTGATAGAATTGTCATGTAAATATGGGTTCTATGCTGTGGTAGGGAATCCCAAACTGCAATGTTTTGGCAACAAAGCTGGATGGATTTTCAGTTAAGGTTAGTACTGAGAAGAAAGAGAAAGGTATTTTATGCAAGTATGGATTATCTGGCAGGAAATGTATGTATGTTGTTATTAATAAAATCTCCATAAAATAACTGAATTAAAAATGGCTTTGAGTTTTTAGGCTTTTATCTATGAATACTTTTATTTTCCTATAAACCAGAATATTCTTTCAGGAGATTAAGAAAAAGGAATTATATAATTTAATGGAACATTTTGATTTCTTCAGCTGGCATCTTTTTGTGTCTTTGAAGAAATGTTATAAGATTGACAAAGGTTTTGATTCAGCAAGAATAGAAAACTGTTGTGAAATGACTGTTGTTGGAATATTGCAAAAATTAAAGCACATGAATCAAACATAAATTTGTGAATATTAGCATTTGGCATTTTTTTTAGTATGACACTGATATCAGGAAAATTACAGAGCAGTCCTAAATAAAATGCATTCCTACTGCTTGTGTATTAGGCATTACTTAAATCTGTTTCCAGTTATGAATAGTCCAGCACAATAGTCTATATAATTATTACCAATCTCTTTTACACCATGCTGGTTTCCTAAAATCTAAGAAATGGGAAAGGAAATTGTATTCATAGAATAATAGAATCATTAAGATTGGAAAAGATCTCAAAGCTAATCAAGCCCAACATTTCATCAAGCACTGCTCGGTTCACCACCAAACCATTTGCCCAAGTACCACACCTACATGTTTTTGTACACTTCTGGGGATGGTGCAACCCTAAGCAACCTCTTCCAGTGCCTAACCACCCTTTCAGTGAAGAATTTTTTCTTAATCTACAATCTCCCCTGATGAAACTTGAGGCCATTTCTTCTTGTCCCACCTCTTGTTACCTGGGAGAAAAGGCTGTTCCCCCACCTCACTACAACTCCCTTCTGGCATTAGCAGAGATTGGTAAGATCCCCCTCGAGCCTCCCTTTCACAATGAAAAAAATCCAGAATACTTTAGACAATCAAAAATAGGTAGATATTGGTGTAAAAAACTAATTTACATTTAAATGAAATGTTAAAATTTTTTCTTTCCTAGCCTATTTGGAACACCCTTAACTTTCAATTTTATCCTTGTTTTGGAATGGGTATCTCAGGATGCTACTATTGGGAGTAAAATAAGAATTTGGACAATATTTTTCTAGGATTGAATTTAACTTTTCAAGTCTGTTGATACTTGGCAAAACCTTTGCAAAGAAAATTATAATTAATGGGAGATGGCAATACATACTGTTGGAATTCCTTCTGGAATTTGTCTTTGTATTAATCACCATAAAAGTAGGAGAAAATATTTTCTGTGCTGAATTATAAATAGCATTTAAAAATTAAATTGCAAAAAGACCATTGAAAACAACATTTTAGTCCTTTTATTTTTTTCCTGGCCTGTTGAAAGGGAGGTACAGTATTATTGTCCAGTACTGAGTCATCAATAGAGTGATAGTTACTGGCTGGTAGTTCATATGGTGCCTTTAAACTGGGGAAGTTATAAAAGGAGTTTTCGAATGCAACAGTCTGCCTAATTAAAGTACACTATCAGTGGTTTTTACTGAAGTGATAATCTCAATAGAATAAAGCCTTTTGATATTATAATATCCTCTTTCTTGTTTTCTAAAATCGTGATAATTGCAGGTCTGGTGAAATTTAAATAAATTTGTGAAAATAAGACTTAAAAACTTGATAATTGTTGAAGAAACATCCCGTAACTGTGGAAACCTACTAGGCATTTAAATTATTGCTGAATAATGTCCTTGAGCTGTGTGTGCAAACTTAGGGAATAAATCACTTTTTACATTAAGTAAAACCAAATTACTTCCAGGAGGAAGAGTTCCTGTTCTCTTTAAAATACAATTAATTTCTGGCAATGTAATACAATGAACTATTTTATTGATATTTTCAATTTATATACATAGAAAAAAAAGTATAAAAAATGTCATTTTCATCTAAACCTGAGAGGATATAACTAAAACTCCCAAGGTGATTTTACAGAGCAGGAAATTTTGTGGACAGAAAGAATATGTAACTTTTCTGGGTCAATATTTTAGTTCACAGCAGAAATAAGATTATGCTTAAGGATTATTAACATATAATTTCTTGATTTTAAGCATTTGGAGTCTTTCTATATAAGGATCAGGGTGCTGCCACAATCAACTAATTTTGTAAGGAAGGTAGTAATATAAGGGGTTTTTCATCCAATATCAATTCTAGGCAACTTTCTTCTCCAGTTGGTTTAAACTAGAGCAAAATAATCTAGCGTAATTTTCCCCACAGAGATTAAAAATAAAAAAATAGAAAAAGGTTGTAGTGAGCTTAATTTAGCCATTTAAGACTCTCTGCTTCCAATATTTATGTATTTATACAGGTATATTTAGTTTCAGAGGCATATTTTCACTTGCACTGTGATTCTCCTATCAGAGTTCATATACTGCTGCTGTCCTAAGAAACGGAAAGGGAAGAGAAATACAAAATACAAAAAACAAACAAACAAAAACAACAACAACCAAACAAAACCCCACAACGTTGTGAGAAAATTTTATTGGAGAAATAAAAGTAAGTTAAACTCTTAGAACACAGTTTTTGGGGGTTTTGTCCCCCCTAGCAGAATAGTAACACTGTTTCTAACTCTGTTGGTTGATGACTTCTGCAGAGACAGAACAGACTGTTCAGCAGGTTGAGAGCCCTATGTCTAGGTGTATGTTTGTGGTGGAAATTCTGAGATCTTTAGTTTGGAGACATTGATGAGGTTCTGCTCGACCCATTTGCTTTTCAATGTTAAATGTTCAGCTCAAACTCTAGTAAGAAGCTTTAAAAGTAAAAATAACCAGACTATTTTAATATAAAGAAAGGGTAAATATATATATATATTTATTCTCAGGTTCTTTTTTTGAACATGTGTAAAATACTTTGGGAAAAAAAATCTGCAAATTTTTGAGTAATGAAAAAAAAACCCAAACCAACAAACAAGCCCAAAACCCAACAGCAATCCCTCAAAAACAAACAAACAAAACAATCAATGTAATAAAAAAACCCAAAAAAAAACCCCAAAAAACCCAACAACAACCAAAAAAACCCACAAAACTAATTTATCTAGTACAAACACCATGGAAATTTGTTAGAACTTGGCAACACTGCAAGCACTGAGTGGATAATCTGTTAATAGGATGTCTTGAATAATCTTAAGATTACAGAGGCTACATGCTTCCTCCAAAGCATACAGACTACCATTATAGCATCTAATATTCTCCTTTTATATGTTAATTATCATTAGCATAAAACTAACATAAATTTTATATTATGTTTATGCATTATTTTTAATGCATCTTTCTTTTCTACTATTCAAAGAGACACATTTTTACCTTCTGTATTTTCTAGTATTTATTTACCAGATCTTAAATTTTGAGCATTAATCTTCGTTAATGTTGCACTGGAAAGAGAAAAATGCCTGTAGACAAAAAGTTGGAAAGTAATTTGCTGCAGGAAAATCAATTTTAGATTGTTCTTATTAAGCTAATGTGTAACCTCAAACGTTATTAATGGAATAAGCACGGTTAGAGTATTGATAATTTTAACAAATCTTAGCAATTATAAAGAAATGCATCCAGCTCCATGAAATGAATGTTAATTCAATGATGAATTATTTGTATTTGATGATCATAAAGGAGATTTGCTGCACTAATCTTTTTTCTTCTTCTGCTTTTATAGAAAACAATCCTTTCTTTGCATCCCCATGTTTACAAACATCCATGTTCAGTCAGAGTCTCTATTTCTTTTACCCTGGTGAACTTTCCTCAGTCGCCACAGAGCATTCTGATCCCTTTCAACCATGAAAATATATCCTTTATTATTATTTTAATTATTTTGGTTTCCCCTCCTAGAACTGAAATCCTAAAATATGGCCTGATTTTTTATTACTTTCTGAGCATTAAAGTAATTTGTTTTCAAAATGAAATTTTTATGTTCAAATAAACTTCACAAGTCATAATTTAAAATGCTCTGGTGTGCAGTCTGAACTCTTCTCCCCAGATGTCCCTGGATTTGCATAGAAATTCACAAATTCTAATTTCCAGGAGAGAGCTTAAAATTGATTTTTCTTCAAAATACTTTTGGGATATAGGGAGAGGAAGATTGAACAGTTGAAAGCTTAAGCGTTTATTGAGCTGGTTTTCTGACATAAAATGTGCTTCTTTCAAGGCATACTATTTAAGGTTTAAGTCAATTGATACTCATGTAAGGCATATGTATGTTAATTATTTGTGGTTTTCATAAATATTGAACAAGCATTTACTTGTTTTTTTGTATATCTAATGTCTGACTACTTATTGTCAATGGTGACTGTTTTGTGTTTTTCAGATCTCAGGATAGAGTTGTTTTGATTGTGCTCCAAACCTGCAAGCTCAGGGTAAGTAATAATTTTTGTTATTTCTTTATCCTGAATTAGGATGGTTCTGTGAATAACTGTTTTCTAGCATAGGATCATATTTCCTGGCACATAAAAAACAAACAAAAAAACCGAAACCCAAAAAAAAACAAAAAACCAAAAAACCCAAAAAAACAAACAAACAAACAAACAAAAAAAAAAAAAAAA
>VXBN01015776.1:66344-94404 GCA_013397395.1 Sinosuthora webbiana
AAACCAAACCCAAAAAACCCCCACCCAGTCTGTGATAATGTCAACCAGTAATACCGGTGATTAATTAATCTCTATTTGTTTCAAGATATTGTTAGGAAGAAGGAGTTTCTTTTCAATTACACTGTAACAGTAGAATGAAATTTTTCATGTTTTGCTTGTTTGTTGTGCGTTAAATAGTTTGATGAAGATGTCATTGCATAGCTGTACTTCAATGCTCTATGTGTAATTTGAACATCTTGCATTTTGAGACTAATGTTAAGAGTCATCAAACACAGAAAGTGATGTAATTTCAGAGCGAGAGAGATAACATTAACTAAAGAGGCAATGACAGAGGTTTTTCAGATGTAAACTGCATTTCTGTACATAAACTAACTGGTGGGAAACCATCTTTTAGGAATGAATTAGGGCCAAGCAGCAGAAAACAATAATACTATCATGTTACAGGTTTTATCAAAATTATTTCTTACTGTTAGGATTTTTATGTTAAAATGTGGGGGAGTGAAAGATAAGATGGATAGCTGTTATAATGAAAACTAAAATTACTGGAAACCTGTGGTTGCCATAAATCAATTTTTATACTTTTCCATACGCTACGTTTTTTGAGAAACATTATGTTTAACATTAATTCAATTGAACAAAATACATTGATATTTAGCATGTTCCTGAAATAATTTAATAAGTAATGTAATAAAGCTATTAAGACAAACAAGTTTAAACAGGTTACCAAAGTATTCTCCTGTGTTTTAAGCTTGTTTCATAATATTAGACATAACAAAGTAAAGTGCTTGTTTCATAAAAAGGGACAATATGATTAGCATTCAATTGAGATCAAACTCATGAGTAAACCTCATTTGTATAACACAAATAGCTGTCATACTGTGCATACATTAGCAGCAAACAGCACTTCTACACAGTGGAAACCTAAACCCAGGAGAAGAGATCTGTCAGCTTTGCTTTGTGTTTCTACTCACTGTGTGAAAATAGTAGTTGAGTTTTGCTATGTTGCTACTTCTGTACTGAATTATAAATGTTGAGTTTTATGGCATATTTCTGTTTCAAAGGCTTCTTGTGAAAGCCTAAAATTTAAAATTTTGTATTACCAATTTAAAAAATCATGTAAAATATTCTTTCTTAATATTTGGGCAGCTCTGGTGGACCTTGTTTTCATTTTGTTTCAGCTGGTTTTCCACGAGGTTATTTCTTTTTCTTGTGCTTAGTCCTTCAAAATGGAACTGATCATTGCTACAATTCTTTGTCAGTAAGCAAATCTACTATCATCAAAACTGTCAACTGTATAGATAACTGCCTTGTGAAGCTTGTTAATTTCTGGTGTTTGAGGAAACATTGAAAGTCTATAATAGCAATACACTGAAGTGACTGTTAGAGGAGTCTCACTGTAATACTGGTATATTAATTGATATATGATTCCTGGTAACATTTTCTCCTTATGTTTTGAACAACTGATGCTATATGAGATACACACAAGCATATACATGTATGTGTATTGTGTATAATGAAGCCTAATTTTCAAAGATAGAAGTATACAAAGACAATAGTGTCTCATGGTTTGAGGAACTATCTGTGCTAAAAGACTTTTATGGGAATGAATATAGGAGGCAGCTAAGCAAACTGCATTAAATAATTGATAAATATAATAATAAAATTATGGTAAAGTAAGGTGGAGGAGGATTTGATATTTAAAAAACAAACAAACAAAGCAAACAAACAAACAAATGGTACAAAAGAGAAATCATTAACTTTTGTGGGAAAATCTAGGAAAATGTTCTCAAAGCTTCAAAAACCCAACACTGTAGAAAGAAAACCCAACCCACAAAAACCCCAGTTTGTAACTTCTTTAAATTGGATCACTTAAGTTTAGCATAGTTGGAGCAATTAAAAAATGCATCTGGCAGGGATTCAATACGTAAGACAGCTCTTTTCCAATATTATCATCTTACCAATCTACTTAAAGTAAAAAGATAAATAGTCTAATTAATTCCTTGCATGAATTAATAAAGTTCAATGATGTCTATAAAATATGGGATTCTCCTCAGCATTGTTTGTAAGCTGTACATACAGCAGATTTGTCAGAGAACTTTCTTACATTCTTTTATTGGACTGAAATTTATATACATTAAAATGATCCAGATAACTAAAGTAGAATTTAGAATGATACAGACAGCTACAGAGTATTAAAGAATCATTGCAGAATTTGGATCAAAACCATGCTTTGTTGAGTTAGAAGTTTAAACAAAGTTTTGTGGTATGCCTGATTTAATATTTTATTATAAAAACTCTAAAATCAGGACACAGGCAAAGCTAAGTAATTCTAGTACTGATTTTCTAAATCTTACTATGGTGTTTTGTGTTTTTTAATAGCAATATATTATGTATATATTTAAAAATATTACTTAATAAATAAATTATTTCAACTTTCTTCTTCACGTAAGAATTACATGATCATTCTTATAGAGATTTGGAAAAAAAAAAAAAAAGATTAACTGATACAATGGAACCAATGGATGAAAATATATATTTAACTGGAAAATGAATATCAACATGTCTGTGCCAACCTCTAATTGCAGTATTTATATTTTTATACAAAGCAAATAAATAACAGTTAAAATAACTAAAAAAATCTAACTAAATGAAAGCTCCCACAAAAACAAAAACAAAAACATAAACCCTTTTTGGTATTTTTATATCAGTGAAAGCAGTTGTAGGAGGGAAGTAGACATGGAGAGTGAGCTTGAGTTTTATTGTATGTTCAGTTTGTGATTTCTCTTTCTGCAAGCTGTCACTTAAGAAAATAACTTCCATCAATCTGTGTTCATACCTTTCATCATCCCAGAAATATCATAATTTTTAATTTTTTACCATTTCTTATATTTTTATATTATCTAGAAAACCAATATAGCAAACAAACATCTGTTTTTCCATTTTAAAATTAATCTTTTTGAAGACAGACTTTGCAGACATAATCTCAAAATGCCACTTAACATGAATTTCTCTGAATCCTGTATCACAAATTATCATATATATATCTATAAGTATGCTTGCATGTTAACTGGAAATACCTTGATTGTAGTTACTGCATTTAACATTGTATTTGGAGAACTTAACCTCTAATTACTTATTTACATATGAATAGATGGAAAGAAGTACAAACAAATACAGGCATATATACTTAAAAGCATATTAGTCATTCTGAATGCATTCAGATTTGATCCTGTATAGTCTCTGATTGCATTTTTGCTTTATAGATAGGCATGTGTACATGCATACATAGAAATGTGTATTTTTGCATCTCTAATGTATAAAGTAGTATTTTCCTAAAAGCGCTGTAAAAGTGCTTAACCACTTGCTTGTGTAATGTAAATTTTAAGCATGACTGTAATAAAACAGGGAAAAGTAGTACAGCAAATTTATCTTTTAATACTTTCCATACTGGGTTAACTAACATATGAAAAATATGGATAGATATTTTGCATGCCATGTCATGGTAAAAGTAATAGGTCGTATGTAAATTGGGAGTAAGTGCTGTTCTTTTTGGGTTTTTTGAAGTCACAAAAAATAACTCCTACTGTAAAAATATCCATCTTTCTGAAAGATTAAAATATACCACCTAAAAAAGTTATTTATTTTATTTGAAACCAAAAATAGTCACTAAATTATTTTTCTGTTAAGGAATAGAAACAATGAAAGTTAACCAACTTGGATAAAATGTGAATAAGGAAAAAAATAGATTTTATACTGAAAACACTTTCTTTTTTTAATAAGCACACTTTCAAAATATTGATTAAAAAGTCCTACCATGGCCACAGCCTAGGGAAAATTATCATTAGAATGATGATACACAATCTTGATGATATTCTCTTTTCTGCCTCTGAGAATGCCATTGCATCTCTAGGGAGTATGATTATTTCTGAAATTAAAATCAGCTTTAAAAGAAAAGCTAGTTTGTATTTTATTTTCAGATTGATGGAGCTAAACATACAATGAGAGAAAATATATTCAAACACATATCATTGACTCACATTATAATCTTCAGGGTTTTGCAAAGGTGATTATGTCCTGTTCTTTAGAAAGAACTTTGTCGTTTTCAGCCAGTAATCATTGTCCCTTGAAGCTTGCTTAAGAGACAGGGCTTGTGGACAAAAGACAGAGCTTATGATATGTAGCCACAAGAGATACAAATTTGTTTGAAACTAAAGGAAGTTGAACAAGGAAGGAACATCGGTGTTATACAGCTAGATGGGCATCAATTTTGGAATAATTTTCTCCAGTAACATTGTTTAAATTATTTGATGGGTGGCAGATATGCATCTCCTTGACATACTAGAAATCACTTGTAATGGACACAATCATCACTGGAGTATTAAAAATGTTCTTAGACTGATATTCTAAAATATTCTTGAACATCTTCATAAATTCACAGCCATCCCATTAAGCACAATTTTTCTTGGTTGCTTTCAGGGTATAGGAAATGGGAAGAAATATTTTGAACCTATTACCTTGTATTTATAAGCTATGTCAATATCTGCTTTTGTAAGCTTAGAGTTACTCCTTTTTTACAAAGGATGTGGAATAGGAAATGTAAATTATAAGTTAAAGGTAAAATTTTCTCTTTCATTCAACGCCCAAACATTACCGAACATATGAAACAGAGAGGGTTTAAAATGCAACATAGCAAGAAGTTTTCCATGTATATTAGTAGAGATCTACTAACTCTCCAAAGAAATTTCTCCCCAAGACCAAAAGATACGGTACAACCATTTTGTAATGCTGCAAGAGATAGGTCAGCCTCAGGACAACTGGCCTCCTGACCTGGTAGACAGAGAAAGGGAGCAGAATAGCCAGTCTCCCCTGTAATCCAGGAGAACACAATTGGTCACCTGATGGCTCTTATGCCAATGGGACCAGAGGGGATCCGTCCTAGGGTGATGAGGAAGCTGGCAGAAGAGCTCACCAAGCCATCTCCATCACTTATCATCAGTCCTGACTCAGCAGGGAGGTCCTAGATGACAAGAAGCTACCCAATGTGACCCATCCATAAGAAGGGCTGGAAGGCTTACTGCAGGAAACTACAGGTTCATCTTGATGTGGCAAGGTAATGGAACAGATCATCTTAAGTGCCATCACACAGAACCTACAGGATGGCCAAAGGCTCAGACCCAACCAGCATAGATTTAGGAGGTGCAGATCCTGCCTGGCCAACCTGATCTCCTTTTATGACCAGATGACCTATCTGGAGTGTGGTCCTCTGAAGAGGGATGTATACCACTGGATTGATGGGCCAAGTCTGGTGACATGGGGTTTAACAAGTTCAAGAAACAGGTCCTGCCCTTTGGCCAAGACAAAACCCCCTGCAGCACTACAGGCTGGGGACAGAGTGGCTGGACAGGGCCCAGGCAGAAAGGGCCCTGGGGGTAATGACAGACAGCAGCTGAACATGAGCCACCTGTGCCAGGTTGCCAGAAAGGCCAATGGCATCCCGGCCTGCACCAGCAGTGTGACCAGCATGAGCAGGGCACAGATTGTCACACTGTACTCAGCACTTTAGTGCTGTGTCAAGTACTCAGCCCCTCAATATAGGAAAGGTGTTGAGGTGCTGGAGTATGCCCAGAGAATGGCAAGGAGGCTGGGGAAGGGTCTGGAGAAGAAGCCCTGTTAAGAGCAGCTGAGGGAGCTGGGGTTGTTTAGCCTGAAGGAAAGAAGGTTCAGGGGAGATCTCATCACTCTCTACAGCTCCCAGAAACGAGGCTGCAGCCAGGTGGGGGTTGGCCTCTTCTCCCAGGTTTAGGTTAGACATCAGGGAGATGTTCTTCACACACAGAAAGTGTGATTGGGCATTGGAATGGACTGCTCAGGGACCAGATGGAGTCACCATCCCAGGAGGTGTTTAAGAAAAAGCTGGATATGGCTCTTAGTGCCATGGTCTAGTTGATTCTGTGATTAGAATATTAGTGACACATATTATATTCCTGAAGTAAATGATAAAATTACATCACAGTTAAATACGAACCTTTTTTTTTTTTTTCCTGTTTATTAAAGAGTAACTATTTCTCTTCCTTTCCAAAAAAAAAAAAGAANAAAGCTAATGAAGAAGCCCTTCAGGAGCCCTGAAAAAAAAAAAAAAAAAAAAAAAGGAAAAATGGGGGGAAAGAAAAGTTATGATGCTTGAAGAACTTTTGGGTTTTTACAAACCTGAGAAATATTCTTCTGGAGTTTTTCCCAAAACCTAGTAAAGATTACTATTAATGTTGGTGGTCTGCAATTGAAGGCCTTTTTCATGCACTTCTAATGAGCTTGATCTTATAAATCCTTGTTAGGCAGGTCAACATACTATATTTTCTTAGGTATGCAGGTATTTATATCTTTCATATGCATTTTTTTCAAAAGGCTTGTAAAAAAATATAAAATAAATGAGTCACTAGTTTATGCCACTACCTTGCACAAATTGACAGGAAGATGCCCAATAAATATCTAAAGACCTCAATAAATGCCATATGCAGTATCCTATTTACTGCTTTACACATTGGGAACTAGAATTAAGTTCACTCTCTGTTGTGTCTTTTATTTTCTCTATACGTTATATTTGTCGTGAAAGAGGAGAAAGAGTAACTTTACTCATTGCAGTACTGAAAGTGCTGTTGAAGCACAAGTTTATCAGAGAGTTGATAATTTAAAATTCACATTGAAAATAGAGAATTAAAAATAGACTGAATATTTAGACAGTTGCTAGGCTATTGGACACATGCTTCAAATGATAATGTCCTGCCTTTTCATCTTCATCCAGCTTCTGCTCATGAATGAATCAGATTTTCCCAGAGAATAGTCTTCTTGAAAAGTATCTCACGAACTGTCAACATTTGTGGATCTATAAAGAGTTGAGCTGAAATCTGATCAATATTTGTTTGATGAAGTTGCAAAATAAGCAAACTTCTTTTTTCCATTTCATACACAGTTATGGTTCTTTTCCAGAAGTTAAATTAGAAGCTGTCATGTGAAAATACATGTCCAACATGGCATTTTCTCAATACTTCCTATCTCTGAACAAATATTGGGACAAAACCTGCACTATCTTTCAGGGAAATGTATTTTGAGTGTGTGCATGTGCGTGTTCTGTTGAAGAGTTTTCCTGAATCTTCATTCTCAGTAGGATATTGTATAAAAATAAAATCTGAAAAATTGAATAATGAAAAAAGCAACTTATATATAGTCTGCTTGGGATGTTGGATCCCACAAATGCATGATTTCCTGCACAGATGGAGGAAAAAGTACTCAGTGGCTCATTTTCAAAGATTTACCAAACAGATTCATTCACATTCATTTGGGCATCAAGCACAGCAAAATCTGATCTCAACTGAGTATTTCAGAATTTTTAGGAGAATAACACTTACATATCATTTAAACAAATACACAATTAACAATAATTTTAGTCCTAAAAAGCAGGCTGTTAAATTATTTTAATACATAACTCCAATTAAATATAGCGTTTTGAATAGATGCATCAAAGAACACAACACAAAATCTATGTCAGGTCAAAGATTCAGCTGTCTCAGCATGAATTTGCCAGTGGTGCTTGCCTGCAAAGTTTAAGTGATTTTTCTTCTGAACTGGTTTCCAGTGTCTGTCAGTCTGATTGTCTGCTCCACTCAGCTCACGGTATTACACTGAAATGAAAAGTAGGAAAGGATAAAAAAGAAATTTGAAAACATTTCAATTTTTTTAGATTTCATTATTGGATTTGTTGAGTAAATTTTCTCATGTATTTGTGTCAAATTCAACCAACCTTTTAAATAATAATAAAAAATGTTGCATTTCAGAATGCAATTCCTTAGAAGTTTTGATCTAATTTAAAAATTAAAGTGACTAAAAAGGAGAAAAATAAAGTAGATGTCATGTGCTAGAACATGTATTTCTGTGTACTTCTGGTAGTTTGTTCCAGTAAAATCTCCTCCTAGTCCACTGGCATTTGTCTGTTGATAAATTGCTTGCAGCACATCTGAATGTACAACTTGAATAGGTGTATGCAACTTCTAGGATACTGTTTTCTTTTTTGTTTTTTTCCCCCATGACATGTCAAAAGTAAGGAATTTATATACTATGACTTGTCCTTTTGAGCACTGATAATCCTATCAATGTTTATCAAAGTTTTTATCTGAACTGAAACTTGGTAGTTATTTGGACTGTGTGTATACTCAGAGGCCAAGATTAGCCTTTTTCTGGATCATTTTATCCATAATGAGGAATTAGGGGAAGTAAATAGAGGTAACCTGCATTCACAAAAACAGCATTGAAGTTTATTTATGTCTTCAAAAGTCTTTCAATACGAAGTAGGTAATTTTAGAGATAATAACAGAGGAGATTTCATTGTGTAACTAGGTGGAATTCAGCACCCCATATGTCAGCTTTACATGACAGATTATTAATAAACTGCCACTCTCATGAGCAGACACCAGTTGGAAGTGACTGCCCTTTCTGAATTTGGATCTCAGGAAGTTTATTCTTAAGTATTCTTGCTCTCTAATACACAGTCTTTCAGTGCAAGCCATTCTCTTTATGTAGAAAATACACCTGGTTCTTGTGCAATATAGATTATTAAAAAAAAATATAGCAGAATAGTAGCACACAAATCAACTTTATGCATTTTGCAATGCAGAAAATGAGGACTGGAGAAGATAGGGTTATTTTTGTACCTGGACATGCAGAAAAGGTTATTGGAAATATTCCAGTGCATAGTAGAAGTCAGACTTCTCTAAACAGAGAGACACAAGCATATTGTTAATAAATTATAGGGTTTTTCATATTTTAGATTTTTTTTGCTTCCAAAACCATTGTAAGCCCCTTTGCAGATCAACCGCAGTGAAAATCTCATAAAATTTCCATTAACCTTGGAGATGGGTTATATCTAGATACACTCTGTATAATGGAACATCAGATAATCCCTTCACAAAGAATAGTTCTTTATGAAGTAAGGAGAAAAATTATTGCATATTATGAGCAACATGTTTTGAGTCCTACCTTGTTGCATATTTAGGCACTTTGAGAAGATTTTCCTATGTCAGATGTATGTGTTCTCTCTTCAAATTCCAAAATACTTAGGGTGAAATTGTATGATGAATATGCAATGGCTAGCACATGCAAAAGAAATTTCTGTGAGGGACTGTCCTGGAAGAAAGCTATAAAAAGCTTCATCCCAAAATGAATCTCAGGCTAAAAATATTCATTATTAATTAACTCATCTTAAGTGAACTGAAAACATAGATTTGAATGAACATTTCTTTTTCTTTTTCTTTTTCTTTTTCTTTTTCTTTTTCTTTTTCTTTTTCTTTTTCTTTTTCTTTTTCTTTTTCTTTTTCTTTTTCTTTTTCTTTTTCTTTTTCTTTTTCTTTTTCTTTTTCTTTTTCTTTTTCTTTTTCTTTTTCTTTTTCTTTTTCTTTTTCTTTTTCTTTTTCTTTTTCTTTTTCTTTTTCTTTTTCTTTTTCTTTTTCTTTTGTGCTTTCCCTTTTGCTTTTTTTTCTCTTATGCTTTTGCTTTTGTTTTTTCCTATTTCAGTTACAGGATTATATGATAGAACTGTAAAAGAGCAAGATTGGCCCATTGTCAGAGTGTCATTTGCAATTTTCTTTACTTCTACATGAAAAAAAAAATTCTCTATTTTTTAGGCTTCAGTTCCTATCAATTCTGCAACTCATAAGGAGATAACTGAAGTAATTTTCTTCCATCTATATATCTTTTTAAATATATGAAGATCTAGGATAACAGTAATCTGGGAATGTTTGTTGAAGTTAATATAATTGGTAGGAGTTGAGTGGAGGCATATATCCTTTAGAAAGGTTCTTTGATGTTTGTACCACTGCCTTTTAAAAGAAATTTAGAGGAGAGGAAGAATAGGAGACAACATGAAGGTATCACCACCAAGTCCAAATATCCTGCCATGGACAGGGACATCTTTCACTGGAACAGATTGCTGAAAGACCCTGACCTTGAAATAGTTTTAGGGGGACATTCACAACTTGGGGCAACCTGTACAATGTCTCACCACCTTGCTGATGTCCAGTCTCATTCATTATTTAATCTTCTAAGTTATTTAGAAAAAAAAATTAGACTAATCTTTCTTATTTCTACCAGGTTTCTTTTTTGTCGACCCCAGAAATTCCATTTCTACATAGTTTTCCTTAGGTGTCAATCTTGACTTTATAATCTCCTTCCCCATACATCTGAAAGCAAGCCTAATTTCCAGAGAAAAGCTGACTGAAAAATATTAAGCACTTTGCTTTCTTTTTTAAGTTTTTCTTTTGTGGCAGCAGCTCTGCAGCCTCCTTTACTTACCCATTTCTAGACATTTTAAACATGGAATCTACCTTAAGTATCTTAAAGAGGTATGACTACCATTACTGTATCTTTCATGGGCTTTTTCCTCCTGTTTTAGTATGGTAAAAAATGCTGCAATCTCAGGAAATGTTTACCATTTAGAATAAAACCAAATCCTTCTCCAGATAGCGCTAGACACAGGTTTTTACCTGCATTTTCAAAGAACAATTATAACTACTCATCGAGTTTATTTAAATTTTTCTGTTAAATTTCAGAAACCATGGGAGGAAAGTTACTGCTGTTTTAAATAAGTTCTTTTTTTTCATGGTTTGATTTGCCAGTTTCAGAAGAGGACAATATTTCTGTTTACGCAGAACTACTTTAAGGCTTTTAGTGCGGGCAGGGAAATAGTGGGGTAAGAGGGTCCAAATATCACCACATGCAGCATAGATATTTAAGCAATTCTTAATGTGCATACAAGACCCTAAATTGCCTATGAAAAATATCTAATGCAAGATTTTGGCTAGCCTCAGTGGCTCACATCATCTGGGAAGGATACGTAGCCTGAAAAACCCCCTCCAAAAAAACCCAAAACTTCCCCTCATCGCCCCCAGCCAAAAAAAACGCAAAAAATGAAAAACAAAACAAAACAACAACAACAACAAAAACCAAAACCAAAACAAACAAACAAACAAGCAAAAATAGCCCTACCAAAAAAAAGCGCCCCAAACCAACCAAACAAAAAACCAACAAACAAACAAGCAAACAAAAAAACCTTGAAAGGAAATTGGGTCAAGGTAGAAAAATATTGTATCAGTTTCACTCTTTTCTACTGCCTGAACATGAGAGTTTAAACCAAAGGAAATATATATTGGCCTGACATGTTCCCAGACCAGAAGCTGTTTCTGAAAGAGTATTACAGCTTTCAGCCTGAATCTTCCCCATCCACCAAAACCATGAATGTGATTCTTTGTGATAGTGCAGAGATGACACAAAAGCTTCTTCTTAATGAGTTCCTTCACATCCTTCTATCAGTCCAGGTGTGCCTCATTTCATTAGTTTTGATTAGCCATAAGGCTTATTTTCCTAGGTATTTTTGAACCAGTTAGAACAAAAGAAAATGGAAATAGAGATTGTGAAAAGTGCAGTAGATGGTGTTTCTCCTGACCAGATGTCCACTCCATCATAAGTCAGAAGACCATTCTCCTCCAGATTCTATTACCTAAAGAAAATATTTTTCCCAGTGTTATGGCAACCTTTTCTTTCACTCCTTGAGCCAGTATTCCATTTGCTAATCTTTTAAAACAAAAGTAAAGGCAGAGAAATGCTCTGTGTAAAAAATTCTGTATGTTATGTCATGCCATCTCTATGTTCCTTTCCAACCAAAGCAATCTACTCATTCATAAAGTAAAAGAATGAGACAATGATAATTAATAATTTTGAATTGTGTTCTTGCTCTGTTGCTTGGTCTGTTCTGATTAATTATTATTGCTCTCAGCTCCTTTTCCTTATGAAAAGATTGACATCTGGCTGCTGTGGTGATGGCCCTCAAGAAATATCTTGGTAGCTGAAGGAGTCTCACTTTGCTTCAGCCTAGCAAACCAATCTGAAAATAAATGTCCAAAATTGATATAAGAGTGAGACTTCAACTTCATAAGCTAATATTAGTCACTGTATTCAGCATGGATTTGGAAGGCAATTCACTGTTGAGGCAACACAATAATCTAAATCTTTTTAAGAACAGATCTTGAGCATCAGTATCTGATTCAGCCATAGCCACACTGCCACAAGGCTGCAGTTATTGATCAGGAAAGAGTGATAGCAGAAGATTTGGCATGGTGACTTGTGCACACAGCATGTTGGGTACCACAAAAAGGGTGAAAGACAAATAACAACCCCACCAGCTCAGTAACAGTTGAAGTATGGCATTCTCCTTGCTACAGATCATGAGGACTCTGCCTGAGATGTGTGATCTATCACAGAATATTTGTCATGTGTACATCAAATGTACATATTCCTTAGTTAATTCATGAGGTCATTTTCACTACCCTTACCTTTTCACAGTTCTTTAACCATATACAGTAGAACTATGGTAAATGCAGCAGCATGTTTCTTTCACTTTCTCTTTCTTACATGCATAAAATGTCTCTAATTATAGAAAACACAGCATCATTGACATGAAAAACTAGAAACTGTGGGTATTAGCTGAAGAGGAACAAGTATTTCAAGTCCTGTACTTGTGCCCTGCTGAATCATGGTGGTACATATGTACTATAATCACAGAATACTTTGGATTGAAAAAGACTCTAAAAATCATCTAGTTCCAACTCCACTGCCAAAGACAGGGAGACCTTCACTGGACCAGATTTGTCAAAGCCCCATCCAACCTGGCCTTGAACATTTCCAGGGATGGCACATCCATAGCTTTTCTGAGGAACCTGTTCAGAAATAATATTTCGTCACTCTTCATAAATCTGTGGTCCTCCATCTGTGAGTTTATTTTAAAGGGTCTTAAGAAACTACTTTTCCCTGAGGTGACACAAAGGAAAACTTGACAAAAGTTCCTGGGAGATTAAAAAACAAGTCACTGGCAAATCTTAGAAGATCAGGAATTTGGCAGAATTTAAAACAAATATTCAATTTTAAAAAAAGCATTTCATAAAACATTGATTCTAACCAAAAAAAGCTTTAAGTTAACCAGATTTCAGGAAGAGGAAATTAGGAGCAGAAAAGGAGAGAAAGAAAGGACAAGAGAGAGAGAAGAAAGATATATCTACTGCCTTGGATCTAGTGGGGTCTCAGCTGCTGTAAAATCCAAGGACAATAGGAATATGACCACAGTCATTGCGAAATGGTTTTACTGCTGTGGCTTCCTGCAGCCATGCCCTCTCCTAGGTGGGGTTTCCAATCATCTGGCCACTCTGGGGCTAGATTAGGCCTCCAGAGCAGGATGTGGAGGTTGCTGTGACTGACAGCTGGACTAGAGCCTTCAGGCACGTGGAGTGCAGAGCAGTGCACCATCACACTTTCCTCAGAGCTTGTCCTATTCTCTGCACACACACACTTCAGTTGTTTTGTGCCAGCAATCATTTTCACCAGTCTCCCACAACCTCACAGTAAATTTCTTTTAAATATCTAATATAAATATCTCCTCTGTTTGTTTAAAACTATTTCCACTTGTCCTATCACTATCTGTGCATGTATATAGTCACTCTCCCTCTCTTTTATTAGCCCTGTTTAATACTTAAAAGCTGAAATTAGGTGTCCCTATAGCCCTTCCACTCCAGGCTGAAAGCCTCCAGTTGTCAGCCTGTCTTCATAGGAGAGGTGTTCCAGCTCTTTGGTCCTCCAGGACCATTTTTGTGGCCCTCATCTCTCTGACAGGTCCACATCTTCCTCATGTTGGGGTCCCAGTCCTGGATCACCATCATCTCAAGAGGGCAGAGTAGAAGGAGAATCTTCCCTTGGCCTGCTGGCCATTCTAGTTTAGATGAAGCCCAGGATGTTCTTGGCTTTCTGGACTGCAAGCATACACTGCTGGCTGATGTCCAGCTTTCATTCACAAAAAATGTTCTTCATAGGGATGCTCTCAATGTGTTCTTCACCCAGACTTACCCATGTCTGGGACTTCCTTGACCCTTACGTAAAACCTTGCACTTGTACTTGTTGAACTTCATGAGGTTTTTGTGGCAATACCACTCAAGTTTGTCCAGGTACCCTTGGATGGCATCCATCATCTGTTGTGTCAACAGCAGCACTCATTTAGATGTCATCTTCCTGAAGGTGCACTTGATCCCACTCTCTATATCATTGATAAAGATAGTAAAGAGCAATGCTCCCAAGACAGAGACCAGAGGCACCACAAATAACCAGCCTCCACACAGATATTGACCAAAACTCCCTGGTTCCACTCATCTAGCCAATTCCTTCCCAAACAGTTCACCATTCAAATCCACATCTCTCCAGTATGGAGACAAGAATGTTATGTGCAACTGCATTTAAGAACTTACAAAGGAACTTTCAAAAGGTAGATGACATCAGTTAGTCTTCCTCTATTAACTGTTGTAGTCATTCCATCATAGACATCAAGCAGGCCAGTCAGGTATAATTTGCCATTAGTGAAATGCCTGACTGTCTCATGACGTCTCTTAGTTTTGCATGAGCCTTAGCATTCCTTCCGTGAAGATTTATTCCATCATCTTCCACACAGAGAGGTAAGGCTCATTGGTCTGTTATTCCCCATCTTTCTTTCTCCCCTTTTTAGAAATAGAAGAGGTGTTTCATTTCTCCCATTACTGGAGACTGATCACCATGAATTTTCATATAACATGAATAGTGCCCTGGAAATTGAATCAGCCATCAGTCCCTCAGGCCCCATAAACTTTTGCTTATTCAGTTTCATCAATTGGTCAAACCTGCTTTTTGCCTGCAGTGTGAGGGACTTCATTCCTGTAAACCCCACCTAAAGCAGTTGAATGTCAGTTGTACTTTCTGTAGAGAGCTTTTAAGCAGCCATTTTCAGATCAATTGTCTATTTTCTCATAGATAGTTCCTTGCAGATGTAGAATTTTGCTAACTATTAAGGGTAAGTCTGGTTATACTTAGATTTTTAAACTGTTTAAAGTATGTCTTTGACCTCTAATCAAGGTGCAATTTTTCTCCAAACAAGATTGTGTTTGTAGAATCTTTACAAAACAATCTTGAAAAGAATACTATTGGAAATAATGACTTAAAAGAGTGATTCCATAGAATAAATGACTAGCCAGGAAGATGTCACTCACTCTTAATTAAATTTCTTTATCTAGAGAACTTGCAGTTCCAGTCAGAGTTGCCAGGAATCCTATGCACTTTGTCTCAAGTTTGGTAACATGTGCCAGCACCTCACCATATTTTCTTAAATATAAAGTAAAACTCCTTAATATTTTAATTGTTATGCAATAAACTAGGAAGCTAACATCTTAAAAGAAAGATATAAGAAATATTTAAGGCATAATTTAGTTTGGACTTTAAGGCTTTAAAATGGCACAGATACATTAAAGTTACATCATCCTAGTCCATTGCACGAATGCTACAATATTCAGTTATATAGTGTAAGTGAATTATTTACTTGCAGTTTGATCACATTCATCTGCTTTTGTTTATGATTTTACTGCTCCTGTGTTTACACATGACCTAGTTTTCTTTGTGCTTACACCTACTTCAAGCATTTATAACAAAATAGTTTGAACACAAACCAGATTAAATATTTAAAGACACTCCTCGTGGTACTCTTCTGCCCTATTTCACTAGTGAAAATGACCAGAGAATACTTTAAGCAGTCAGTGAATATATTTTATTTGATGAGATATATGTGTGGCAGATATTTGCAGATTTAATAGTTTTTATATAAATGACTTTAAAAGTACATCTTCATAAATAGAGATTAAGTAGAAATTATCTACACAGCTACAATTCTTGTAAAGAAAATGGTATTGTTTTGTTTTCCTAGTCATTCATACTCTTGCAGCAGTTTGCCTAAGGCTACAGGTTCATTTCATGTCTTTTCCTAATTTTTATTCTCCTCAGTTAGTTGATTGCTAATCTACTTTCAAGATTTGTCTGATTTTTCAACAGCAAAAGAACAGAAAAGCTAGTGCTCTACACTCCAGAATGCTGTTATGGCTGTAGAAGAGTGCCAAAACTGATTGAAATCTGAAACTAACTACCCTAGGTAGATGAAAGCCCCACCACTGAACTTTGTTTTGCAGAGCTAGAGCAAGAGTAAAAATGAGAGATGCATAAGGAACTCAAATGTGCTAAAACTCTGGCAACTGCTGCTGCTGAGGGTGGGTGCAATTATAACTCCACAGCAGTAGAGTGAACAGGACTGAAGAAGAGATGGCAGCAGCTTGAAAAAGATTGTGCCTGCAGCAGAAGGGAGAGGAAGGCAAATACACTGTGGTACTCAGAAACTCTTGCTGTGATTTAAACTCTAACAGGAGTTGTGTGTAGCAGGGGTAGTTCCCTTTCACTGATTTTTGATGTACATGTAAACAAAGTGGAAACATCTGTAAACTTCTAATGTGAAGCAAGAAAACTCTTTCAAAAGCTTACCAGTTGACTAGAGAGATACTCTAGGGCCTGTCCAGGTAGACAGCTGAGGATTTCATCCTTTCCCTAGTACTGACTGTTGTAACATTGAAACATATTCAGTTACATTCTAATTCATTTTGCAAAAGCTATTCATATTGGGGCAATAGTTTTGTACCTGAGAAAGCCTGAACTTACTAAGAAAAAGGTGATGAAATATAACATGACTAACACTTGGTTATGCTTTTGATGTTTATTTCTTTCAGTGTAATCTGGTATTTAATTTTCTAGAACAACAGATTCCTCAGGGAATTCAGATTCTCTCACTTCAGTGGCTGTTTTAATGAGAGACACTTCAACCTTCTTATAAATATGCAGTCCAGAAAAATATCTACTGTATGAGAAATATTCTATATTGATGTTAGTATCAACATACTTTTCAAAAAAGTTTTTGTTGTCTTGCATTTCTTTAATGTCGGTCTTGCAAAGTACTTCTGAGCATTACACAAATGTAAACAAATATCTTGATCCAGTGGTACTCTATTAAATAGTTGCTGCTTTATTTGTCTTTCTTAGAAGAAGAAATTTTTCAGATAATATTTTATGATTTTTTCTTCTGCTAATATGAACGCTGCACCATAATACTACTTTCCTTTACTCTGTTAAATGATAATAGACAGCCAGTTTGAATTAGATCTTGAAATCTGATCAAATGGTCCAGATGTTCTAGCATGAACACTACAGTTTCTCTGTGATCCATGTCAGAAATGCAGCTGTCAACAGTAAAGCACACCTGCCACCAGTTTTCTGTCAGCAAATTATTTTTCAGTTTTATTAGGAAGGGTAGTAAATTGTCAGAACAATGCTTTGGTCTTAAACTGAACCTTACAGCATATTTCAGATTCACAATCCACAAATTAACAAGTTTAAGAAAGTTTATGTGGAAATGACCTCAAGTCTGTGAAGTCACATATTAAAAAAGTTTTACTCCAAAATACTATTGGGGATATCTTCCAAATATTGTTTAGTAGAACAAATGAAGATACTAAGGTTTGCACAGGTCATCAGTGGGCTGTTGTGAGTGTACAGGTATTTACCTCAAGCAGTACTAGAAGCAAGAGAAATCCATGGGTCATTATCATTCAAATTAGGATGGGTATGCGATTCGCCATTACACCAGCATTCTGAAGGGAGGTAGATTTATGTATGTCAAAAAGCATTCAGTAGCCAAAGTTCTACATATTTTTCATATTTTTCACTCTCTGCCTTATATGAACAACGGCTTCTGGTACAAGGTTTTAATCTGACAACCTCTATAGAGAATAGACCCTCTAAACCGTGTAACTTTTAAGACTGTGGGAAGGAGCTGAGGCATCACCCATTTTATAGGGGATCACAGGTTTTGAGACTTGAACTGTATTCATCCCAAATGAATTATTAGATCTTTATCTGCTTTACCATCTTGCTGGAGGCTTTATGGTTCAAAACAAACTACATTTGTCAGTTATGTAAGATTGTACAATCAACAAGACCTTGATGCTTTTATCTCCTAAAATAAAAACCATAATGTGGGGTGGTTTCTATCCCCTGCCCCCAAACTTTTGAAAAACTGTTCTTGTTTATTTGTTTATTTGGGGTCATTTGCTTTTGAATTTCAGTACACAGTTTTTAAAAGCAGGCAACAAATGTTCATTTGAGATCCTATTTCTAAAATAATATTTACTTGATTGTTGTCATGAGAGGTCATTGGGCTTTTAGTCATTTCTAATCCTCTTTTGTTTGTATGCTTATAATTTCACTCATCATATTTTTGCATTCACACTTTCTTCTGACTTACTACAGAGATTTTGAATTATGTGAAATTGTCTGTGCTTGTATTTGCAGAGAACTGTTCACTGAAAAAGGTCATAACTTTTGATGAAATATCTGAGCACCTGGTTTGTGGAGAGCTTACTTTATGCTTGAGACACTATCTTCATGCTTTACGTATTTGTGAATATCATCAGCTCATTCTTTAGAAATAATGTTAATAGATGTAATACAAACAGCAGAGTACTCTGGATGCAGAAAATTTCACTTTGCTTGCTTATAACACATTATGGAAAACACAATTACTATCTGAGACTTGTGTTTCACTAAGCAGACTTGTATCTTACTAAATATAGAAAAGATTCAGTTTTACATCATCTGGCAAATTGTCATTTAACACTCAACAGCCAAAAGCAAAAACTAGATTCCCTTTTAGGAAGACAATCTTGGAGCTGGTCATTAGAAATTTTCACAGAAATTTATCCCTCCTGGACTATAGAAATTATAACAGATGATGAAATGTAGGCAGCTTCTGAGATACAATTCCCATAATGGGCCTCTCATGGCTAAGACCTAGTGAGAGGGTCCTATGACTGTTAAAAACAGATTCACAATGCATTCAGATTAACATCACATAGGAAGGACAAAATATTATGTAGAGCTAAGATAATCATCAGCATGGTTTATTCTTCCTACAGTTCAGTAAGACCTGCCCACTGGTGATTTGACTGGCTTATGCGAAAGCAACTTAAGGACAGTTGCTAGCACAGAGCAGTTATGGGTACTTTTACAGTAGTGTTGTCCTCATCACTATGCACAGATTTAAAACAATATTGCAGACAGGAAGTGTTGGTAAGGCCGCAGATTAATTAATCTTCTACTGCACTATCAGCTCTTAATACACCTGAATAAAATAATTTTGTGTCAGAATACCTAAGGACTTCTCTTACATATTGCAAAGGATTTCCTTTTCTGCATTCACACAGGATCTGGTGAATGTAAATTTCAAGTGTGATTTGTACAGCCTCTCCTTTGTCCAGCATATTGTGCAGTTTAGGATATTTATTTCCCTTTTCATCCCCTATAAAATTATCAAATAGACGTGACTGACATGTATAAAGTTAGTGCAAAAGATTTAAAATAAATATCCTTAATTTATACTGTTATGCATGAATACATATATGTTTATACACAGAAAGATAAAGTTTATAGATTATAAATAAGAAACATCTCAGCCACTTCCAAACAGTACTAAAAAACTTTTATCAATTTTCTAAGGAAATAGAGGAATATTCAAAAACAGCTTGAGTGGAAAGAAAGGAGAAACATTTTGTAGAATCCAGGGGCAAGAACTGTATGTAATAGTTTCTGGGAAGTTCCATGTGGACATATGACCACAGTTTCTTTGCTGACATAATCCTGAGCAAAAAAACACTATATTACATCCAACGGACAGGACAATCACTAAGATAAATGTCCTTCCAGAGAACAGATTTAAACTGATTTAACTAATTTGGAACAGCTTACTTTGCTGAGTACAGAATTTGACACTTGCTTGATAAAATTTTCCTCAAGAAAAAAGATACACTATGAAAATATTATTCAATTTTATTCAATTCTATTTTAATTCTATCTGAAAAGTTGGGGTAAAATAACTCATTAATGGAACTTTATTGTATCTTGTTGCTAAGATTGATGATTTTACATATTCAAACAGAATTTCAAGGAAAGGAAAGTATATTATTTGGATTAGCATGGAATATTAGAAAGAGAGTTCTAAATAATTCATGAAATACTAACTGCATAATTTTTACTTCTGCATTTAAAAATTTGGTGTAAGTAAGAATGTTTTTAGAGGAAAAAATATTCAGGATACCACACATGCCATTATAGCTTTTTTAGGAGCTTGAGATTCTTTGTACTGGGCTAGCCATTAAACATAAATATACATCTTTGACTACTCCTTTTTTACCTGTCTTTGGTTTGTAAACATTGTAGGCATTATCCTGTTAGTTAGGAACAAATACAGCATAACAATCCATAACTATGAAATTAAAAATATTTATGTTTTTATGTGGATTTCAGTCACCTTAAACTACCAAAAAAAAGGGAAAAAAGAAAGAAAGAAACCAAACTTCTAGTACTAGCTGCCATTAATTTTAATTTTATATTTATCCACATAGGTTTTTTTGGGATATAGGCCATATGTTTTATTTTCCGTAGGCCAAAGTCTTGATCAATCAAGTAATGGCAGGCTGACTCATATAATTACATATAAGACAGTATTTTGGTATATAGCCAACCCACTGAAACAACATTCCATATATTGATGGGAACCAAGAAAAGTAAAAGCCATTTTGAAAAAGAAAAAGAAGTAATGAGTCTGTTTTTCAAGAGACAAATTGCCAGCAAACTTCCTGTCTTTCCAAAGGAAAATGTTAATTCAGAAATTTCTTACAGATTCATGTGGATTTTGATTTAAAGGCTCTCTAAAACTGCATCATGGTTTAACCCCAATTGGAAATTGAACACTGTGCAACTACACTCTCACTCTCACTCCAGAATCACCCATGGTGGAGAGGAGAATCAAAAAGAACTGGTAAACCTCCTGATCTGGGAAAATAATAAATTAATATTTGAAAAAACAAAATAGTAATTTCAATAAAAATATGCATCTAACACTAAATATTATGGTGTTAACAATAGTAATAACAAAGTAAAAATAAATTAAGAGTAAGAACAATAACAATAGCAGGAATGATAAAGGGAGGAAGAGAGAGTAACAAAACACAAGAAAAACAAGCAATGCACAATAATGCTAACAGATGCCCATTCCTTGACAATGATTGTTCCCTTCCAGCCAGCTTCCCCCCTTTACGTGCTGGGCTTGAAGTTCCACAGTTTGGAATATCCCTCTGATCAGTTCTGGTCATGCTCCCTCTCAGCTTTTTCTGTAGTTGCTCATTTTTAGAGAATGAAAACCTAAAAATAGTATTTAACCCCTTTCCTTAGGGTACAAACTACATAGCAACAGTCAAAACATCAGTGTATTACCAACATTATTCTCATCTAAGCAGTACCAGCTCTTTATCCTTTGAATTATGGTCTCATTTTGCTAATAGTCTAAAAACCTAATTGTCTTGGTTTAGATACACAGGTGTCTGCTAGGGAAGATTGGAGTCTCCCTTGAAATGGAGAATGTAAGCCCCCCCCAACCCACCCGCCCCCTTTTTTTCCAAATTATTATAAATTTGCAATTAAAAGGCTGACAGGCAAAGATTTTGGGACTAGGTATAGCAGTTCTTTACTAGGGATATTAAAAATACAAATGTTGTCGTACAAAAGAATTAACAAGCAAACAAACAAACAAGAAATCTTAAAAAAACCCTGACGGAGTCAGAAATACAACCTGACACCCTGCTGGTCAGGGTGTTGGGAACAGTCCAAAAGTAAGCCCTCCTATTGTGGTCCTGTTGGAAGTAGAGATGGTCCTGTAGGGAAAAAGGGTCCTGAGATGGGTCTACTCTTCCTTTGGGAGTCTGGTGGGAACACTGGATGTCTGGTGACAGCTGTGGCTCCTTTTTATCTAGATGGAAATGATTTGGCTCCTCTTCCCTGGGTAGAGCATCTCACAATGGGATGATGTAATGTGTCATGTCATTGGTGAGCTTTAATGGCCCATTAACAAAAGATATGCCCACAGAGGGAATGGGAGGGTGAGCAGAGATAAGAAACAATTCCCGACTTGGTTTTAAGAGCTGGCTTGTTATCAGAAAGGCCTTCTGGCGTTACAACTAATAAAGAAAAAAAACCCTCCCCAGCTGGGTTTCAACAGATGGAATAGAATAAACATTTTTTTTTCCTCTTTGGTTACAAAACCCAAGACACTAATGCTGTAGGTTAGCTTGTTGAGACAGTAGTGAATGCTAAAGAAAACACTTAGGAGCAGAGACTGATTATTTGCCAGTATGGCCTTTAACATCTACAGAAATCATTGCTTTTGTTGCTCGAAGTGCCTAATGCATTATGACTTGTACTAAACCTTTCCCATTCCACTGTTAATAATTCTAGACACAAGCTTTAAATTAACACTGAGTAATGGATTTTTTGCTAATATATGTTAATAATTCTGTATCTTACTTCAGAGGAAAAGTCTCATTTTGACAACAAACCTTCCATAGGTTTAGTACAAAACAGCTTCCAGAAAGTGTATTCTGTGCAGTTTCCGTCTCAAAAACAAATGTCTGACATTTAGGAGAGTGAAAAAACATTCCACTCTGTTTCCTAGCTTTTCAGCTCCTTTCTGACTTGACTGCAACCCAAAAAGGCAAAGATACAAACCAAACTTTTTTTTCTATTTACAAGAAAGTTTTATTTGAAAACAAGTGTGCTAGGTTTGAACGCAGCATCAGCAGATTAGCAGTTAAATTAGAAGGGGCTTTTTGCTTTAACTTCCACTGTTGATATGTCACTGTGCCCTGTCACTCTGAAAAGCAATAGGGCTTTGTTATCAGTGCTGAGCACAGACAGCCTCCTGATGTAGAGGCAGACTAAAATAGGCTGCACAGGTGATGAAGGCACCATGCACATGTTGCATCCTCATGGGAAGGGAGGAAGGGAGATGTGGATGGGCTCTGTGGACACAATGGTCTGCTCAAACAGACTGATCACTTCCCAAAGCCTGATTTCCTAACAAGTTAAAAAAAAAAAAACAAAACAAAACAAAACAAAACAAAACAAAACAAAAAACAAAAAACAAAAAAAAAAAACCTGATGGAAAAACATTCATCTTATATCAGTTTAAGGACCATAAATGAATTCAGAGACTACAGTAGTATTTCTCACTAATAAATGATTCTTTCCATATTTGTTTATCATCCCTTTTCACAAGAAAAATATTTGTAGGGGGTTAGTCATTTTTAAGAGTTCTGTATGGGTAGAGGTTCCAAGATTTAAGGGAAGTTCATATCTTACATTAAGGTTTCAGATCAAAAAAGGGTTATGTGAATGTTATTTTCAGCTTCCATGATTAAGAATTAATATAATTAATACTAAATACACCTTTTATATAGTTTAAGCCTGTACTGCACTGATAGAAAATTTATTTGGTTACTTTTTTTTCTTTTTGTTGCCCCTTACCATAAGTATGTACGTCTGCTTGGGTCTACAATGGCAACCTACATATCAGCCATTTGATACTTTATTCTATCTAATCTTTTAAGACACCTATCTTCCTATTTGCAACAAAATTTTGTGTGTTCTCTTCCTAGTATGATATAACAAAAACTCTTAATTTCTCATTTTTTACCTTCCTTGTCAAACAAAACTGAGGAATACCAGAAACAAGTATTTAATATCTGCACAGCAATGTTATGGATCTTCCACCCTGAATATGTGCCTAGCTGTGCCTTTTTGCACAACATAAAATTTACATTCTATTCTCATATTTTCAAATGTCTGCATATTTGGAACAGACAAGTCAGAAAGGATATGATTTTTTAAAAAATTTCTTTCCTTTGCATTTATAGATATTTTCAAAATGAAGTAAACCAAACTTTAAAATTAGGTTTAAATCATCAAAATTTTGCTTTAAGCTATTCTATTTGCCTCATAAACTTTGCTTCTGCAACAAGCTGTTAACTGAAAAGCCATGTAATCCAGTAAATATGAGATAAAAAATGTGGAATATGAATAAATTTATTCTAGACAGGATACATACAATTATCACTAACTTGTAGCATGCATGTTACTTAACATGGCATTATATTGTTCCATCCTGATAAATTCTTTGCTATTGGATAGTCTGCCAGGCAAAAATACCAGTAGATATGAAGTATATCCTTACATGAGTTTTCTTTCAAGAAAAAAGTGATCCATAAAGTACCCTGGCTCTGGAAGACCTTCCCTTGAAGTTTACATCACAAAGAACTGAGCCATAAAATTACAGACTAGAGTGTGTTGGAAGGAACTCATCAGGACCATTGAGTCCAACTCCTGGCCCTGCACAGGATTCCAAAGAAACACACCCTGTTCCTGAGAGCATTGTCTAAATGCTTCTTGAACTTGGTCAGGCTTGGCCTGTGACCACTTCCCTAGGGATCCTCTTCCAGTGCCCAACCAATCTCTGGGTAAACACATTTTGGTTTTGTGGGAACTAAAATATAAAAATCTGAATATTTTATTTATTATAGCATATTTTCATTTTTTTCCCTTTATTATAACACATTTTCATATTTTTTCCTTTTACTTTGAAGATGTTATGGTTTTGACAAAAACACTCTCTTGAAAAATTTTGGTATTCTGGTTAAAGTCTAAATAATATTATTGTTCTTTACAGACATGTGCTTTGCTTTTTACTTACTGAATGGCTTTGGTTTTTCATTTCTTGTAAACTGTTTTAGAAAAAGTATGAAATAAAATCAAGTAGCTGTGCTGAATTTTTTAAGAAATTACAGGATTTTCCTATATTTCTTATATTTATTTGCAAACCCTTAAATTACACTGAATGTGGATATAAATAACTCTTAACTGCAGTTGTTTTCAAACTTAAGCATTTGAAATTTAAACCTATAATTACAGATTCATGAATAAAGAAAGTTTCTAGTTTCATTATTAGATCTGGCTACAAAAGTAAAACAGCATCACAACTGGAATAACAATTTTTGAAAATTTCTTAGAGTTTTTTAAAAGCCTAACCTAGATAAAACTGAGAGATAGAAAAGATTGAGTGTCATTTGATGGGCATGATTTAATTTAGAGTCTTCACTAAATCAACTGATTTCACTATTTTCTATAGAGATGGAAAATCTAGAAGATAAACACACACATTTTCTTTATGTTTTTCTCCCTGTTAAATATATTTCACCATTCCACTCTCTGAAAGTAGATCCACAATGCTTACAACAGTTCCCATTGTCAATGAATATACTAAGATAATGTCATTAACACTGGAAGGGATTTGAGAGTGTATATGAACTAAATGAGATTGTGCTGGACATGAAAATTTTCATTGAATTAATTCTAGTTGGAAAAAAAAGTGGATTTTTCTCTCTGAAGGTCATTGCATACACTGTCAATCAATCAGAACACACAAGCAAGTATTAGATCAAAGGTGAGGATGTAATACTGCAATTCTACAATTCATTGAGAAGCAGAATGAAGCACTGTGGGAAGAGTAGCAGGAAATACACATTTGCAGCAGAACAGAAGCAATTAGAATCCTTGTTTGTTTGCATTCTTACTAATTGAAAAGCAGACTATAAAAGAACCCAGATGTTGTAACGGAAAAGTATTTGATATCTTGAAGCTGGTGGGAGTTTAAATACCCAAACAACTGCAATACCTTGTTTTAGTTCATGGTAGAGGATTGGGAGGGGTTGGTTCCCCATTTCCTCTAAATTCTGAATGCCTTTTCTCTATGGTCAATGTTTTTACACAATCAATTTTGCAACATTTTAAAAGTGAACTTCATTGCAGTACTTCCCAGCTTTGACTTGAAGGACATTTAGAAAATTCTTGAGATATTCATCTACTTCTATTTAATACATCCCTTTAATTCAGGATATTTTTATTTATTTATTTAACTCCAGTTTTACAGGCATACGTGGTAATTTTACACTTTAATAAAAGGAATTCAGTGAGTGTCAGAGAGGAAGATTGCAGATTTGTCTTTTTCTGATTATTTTTATAGAATTTATGGACATGCATACAAGAAGAAGGATAGGGTGTCTGAGGCTGGTTGGTGCTTCTGGATATCATCGACTGCAACTGCCTGCTCAGAACAGCCATAGTTAAAACAAATGCTCAGGAAAGGTTCTGGACAAGTTTTAATACCTCCTAAGAATGGAGGATATACACCCTCTCTGGACAACCTCTGCCAGTTGCTGAGCATGTTCACAAGAAAAAATACCTTGCTTATATTCAGATGGAAATTCAAAATTTCCAGGTTTTGCCCATTGCCTCGACCGCTCTGCAGTTCTGGAAAGTGCTTACTAAAGCATCATTATCACATCCCTTACTATGATGTCTGTACTCTTGTGATGCTATCCATGACACAGTTTCCCATACCATGTCTGAGGAGTGCACTGTGGATTCAGGTTCAGCTTACTATCCACCAGGACACTTAGGATTTTTATCATCAGATAATAAAAGTCTTTAATATTCCATGTAATGTAAATTTTTACATTTCTTGCCAGAAGAGCAAGACTCCAGGATTAATGACTCCAGGATTACGGCGCAGGTATCATCACTAGAACTGAAAAAACACACTTTCAAGGTGTGACTGAGATACTGTCAATAAACTTCATTAGAATTTGTATTGTCTCTACCTACACTTTCTGTTTCTCTCACATGGAAGCTGTTATTTTACTCTTGTACCTCATCCATTCTACTTCTTTATTTTTCTGGCACTGAATAATGTACACAGAAAAAAGATGCATGTTGGAATAAGTTTCCAGAATTTTACATTCCCTGTTCATAGTGTTAATAAGAATTGAAGTAGCAATGTAAAACAAAATCAAACCAATTTTCTTAGTGACGTAATGTGAGTGACCCACCCCAGTGATTTTAACCTTCTGGAAATCCAAAGGTCTATGCACGTTTAAAAGCAATAGTCAGTTATATCTACAGAAAAAGTAAAGTAATGAATAGGTTTAATGAAAAATTTTTAGGGGTCAGATGTTTCTTACATGATCATATGCAATTGAATGTAATTGTAGATGTTTGGAATGCACTCAAAGTTTGACTGTTTCCTCAGAACATAACTCTATTTAAGAAAATATTCATAAATGGATCTTAGAATATAATTCATATTTTCTGAACATATATGCATTATAATTTGCACAGGGTTTACAATTTGTATGATCAGGGACCAAACAAGCAATTGATTAAAATCTGTCAAGTTATAATATTGTGTCTAACACAAATGCACATCCAACCCTCCCTGCAAGAAATGAGTTGTAATTTCATGCTGTAAATTTTCACAATACAGAAGACTGATTATTCAGTCTTTTTTTAAAAGACACAATTAGAATACAATCATATCTACAGTAATTCATCACTTCATATGACAAAGCCTATGTCAACAACCTTAGAAAACATTGTTATGGTTATATGGTTTTATTTTTTAAGGGTAATAAAGAAGTTTTACAAAGTATTTAGTAGAATTGCTACAAAATAACTGTATTCAAATATCTGTACATGACTATGTTGTCCTATGTGTTTTTCAAAACTCCAGTTTTTGGTTTAAGATTTACTATGCTGTGGAACAAATACCCTTAGAGTCCACTCATTTGAATTACTTGGCAAGTAGACCTAAAATTTCCACTTCATTATGTTCAAAAGACATATAATACAGTGAAAATAGTACCTTGAACAACCAAATTCCTTGATTAATATTATTATGCATTGAACCTTTTTAATATTTAACAAAATAATTGTATAGAGGATTAATTGTAGATGCTTTTCTTTTATTGTGAGTTGATAGGGAAGTAATCTAATGAGTAGAGGAAAAACACTGACTCTTTATGCCTCACTTATTTTTACTTTTGCATTAGTGTTACTGGACATTTTTTCTTATTTATAACAATTAATTTACCCTAGAAAGCACATATTGCAGTAAGTGTCACTTTGAATTTCCCATTAAAATTGTTCTACACTTCTACAGTGCCAACATAACTAGGAATTCTAATTTGAGTAAGTGATTGGGATCATTAAGGAAGAAAGAAAAAAACAAACAGTAAACCCTATATTTTTCATTAAAAAAACACAGCATAAGGTTATCTTGGCTTTAGTCCCAAACCAGTTCTGAATACCTAAAAGCAAATGTATTAGAAACTGTATCCATGTCCTGGTTTAGGGTAAA
>VXBN01015783.1:6779-35167 GCA_013397395.1 Sinosuthora webbiana
GGGGGGGAGGGAGGGGTTGGTGGGTTTTTTTGGGGGTTTGTTTTGGGATTCTTTTCGTTCGTAACTAAATACAAAATCTCCAGTTATTTCCTTCTACTTGCCATTGCAGACATCTTCAGGTAGGAGTCTTGGTCACTGTAAGCAATCTGTAGATGCAGGCACACAAGATAACGTTCAGCTGTAAGACTTTTCAACACCTGTGTATTTCCCTTTCTCATCTCATCTCTTGAGCACTATGGGGAAGTACTCCCTGAAAGAATGATCCTTAATCCAAGTATTTGCCCAAATCCTGATTTTCTATACTTTGCAGTTACACCAGTACACATTATAACTCTGAATTGCAATGATTTTATGCCAAGTCCTGCATGGGTGCATGCAGGCATTGAATAACACCGTGTCTCACTTTTCATGCCACATTGTGCTGCATCAGTGGTAAAATAAGCCTCACAAGAAAACGGCTGCACTCTAAACAGATGCCATAAGGAGCACGTAAGGGTGCCTGAGCCCATCCAGCAGTGCCCATCTGCTGCTGCTTTGTTGTTTCTTCCCCGCTACCTGTGGTGCTACGAGAAGCCAAGAATCGTCATTGTTGCAGTGATTTCTGGTACTGAAAATACAAATTTCAGTGTCTGTACTGTCCATGTTTAAGAAGCAGGCAAGTTTTAGTACTAGAATTCTCAGTTCTCCATTAATGTAAGCTAATGAGAATGCAACTGCAGCAGCAGAGATAAAACATCTTTTTTTGAGGGAGCCTGGTATGAAAGGTCTGTGCATGTTGTTTCGTCCTTCAGATGACACTCTCACACTGATTGTCAGCAGTACTGTCATTTAGAAGGAAAAGTTTTAGCTGTCTGGAACGAAAATATTTAAGTCTCTGATGCCAGATTTAGCAGCCTGATGACCCAGGGATTTTTGGCCCCAGCCTTGACTTTCTCAGTTTGCTTTCATGCAGGCCACGAAGACACATTCATGTATGAGAATGACTCAAAAGTGTGTTGAAGACAGATTTGCTTATTGGCTTGTTTGCATTATGAGTGAGAAATCCGCAACCTAGTTGGTCTGACCTTGCTCCAGGGACTAATCCTTTTGACTAGCGATTAAACCCCAGGTGAAATACAGATTGACATTGCTGGCATGAATGAAGCTTTCCAGAAAGGACCAGACAAATAGGAAGTTAAAAAAATTCTAAATTATTGATTTTGAATTTTATTGACTTCATGTTTATTTTAATAGAGTCCTAAGTCATATCAAGAACACATCTGGATTGTTTTATAGGATGTTAACAATTTATTTTATTTTATTTTTTGTTTTCTGACTTGTGAAATGTCAAACTAACCTGCATGAAGTACTGTCAGTTTAGAAGCCATGCTGAAGAACTTAGTGCCTGTCAACTTTCATGGACCAACTGCAACAGCAGTGAGTCACTGGAAAGCATGAGGATACTTTGCACCTTCTGGAATGAGTTGACCGTTCACCATTTTGTCTTTCAGAAAAACTAATGGGTTTACCTCTGTGCAGCAGAGAAATAAAGTTTAGAGAAATCTTCCTGAGTTTGTTAAAGCAGGGTGAGTATGGAAGTCCTGGCATTAATATAGAATTGCAAGATGTTAGACTGACCAGTGTGGAGCAGGTTAGGTTATTCATTTACTTCTAATACCCACAAAGTATCTAAGAAGGAGAAATAACACCATTTGAATGTTAACATGCTGCTGCAGGTCTATCATACATCTTGAAGCTAGGAAGATTGATCTAAAGAGTGTTTTGCCAGAAATGGGCAACGAAGTGCTGTTCCACCAAATGATCCCTTTTTCTTTAGGCATCCGGACTCCTTTGCCAATCACTACTATGCCAGTATGACCGAGAGAATATTGCTTCCTACAGATTTATGTACAGTTTTAAAGGTACCACAGTCACTTTGGGTGATATAGATTTGACAGTCTGGGGCATTTAAACAGACTTGTTTTAAAATAGCATTAGCTTTGTTTCCACATGACTGCATTGATTGCATGAAATGGCTCTTGTGAGGCACAGTCAAAAGCTTTCAGAAATTAATGTGAATGAAAATAAATATTCAGAAAGTAATAATTTCATAGGGAAAGAGATTAACAAAAATTCTGGGAATGGCCACATCTGATGTTCCATTTGAAACAAATGAATAAGTGTGACTTACATTTAAATAGGAGCATGAATGTGGTAATTTGAACCAAAAGCTTGTAATATGGTTTATTTTCTACCACTGTATTCTGCTTTTATGATCCATCATGATTAAATTTGTCTCAACACCGAGACCAAATTAACCAGTTTATACAGTTTTATAGAGAAAAATGTTTGATATTGAAAGAAACATCTGAAGAAATTACTTCCACTCATCGTTGTCAGTAGCTTGTTAGATGCCCTTACTTGAGGTGGAAAGTACTATGCGTCTGTCTTTAACAAAGTAACTTGTGAATGGCACAGTTAAGAGAATGACTCTGCTGGTTAATAACAAGCAAATGAGATTCCTGCCTAGCTATGCTGTTTTCCACAAAATTCTGTGGTCTTCCTAGGGATTCTGTGCTGATTCAGAGCCTGTCTACACAGGTTCTCCTGTAAAAAAGAGAATATTAGAGTTCATCTGCCTGCATGTGTTTTTTTAATTCCTTGGTCAGAAATGTGTAAAATGTTTTTCACTGGAATGTATGATGCAATCCACTTACTGAACAAACTGCAACAAACCATTTTTTACTGTTCTCTGTTGATATCAATATTTTCCTAAATCTCCAGCACACTGTGTATTTATAACATGTTCCTGACTGTCCTACAGTCTTGAGTGGGAGCTGTGTGTGCTCTTCCAGTGACAGGACATCACCTGTCTTTTCCAGCTGACTGTGGTTGAAGCTGCACTCACACTGGGTCTGCTTTTCTCCTTCCATTTATCCTCACAGCCTCACCCAGCCTCAACCAAATAATGGTTGGTTCCTATGTGTGTGAAGGTATGCGTGGGAGTTGGTCTGGAAAGCTAGGCAGTGTTATATTTTTCTTAGTGCAAATGCTGTACCATGTGTCGCTTATGTGGAACTCAATGAGCTCCCTTCTCCTGTGGTTTGTAAACCTGTGAGCAGCCTGAGGAAGGCAGAAGGAGAGTTGTGTGCAGGGTGGTATGACTCTGAGGATAGTGCCCAAACAGGCTGCTAGAAACCTCCCCGAGAGGCATGCACCACCGGCGTTTGTTTCTCTCAGTGTGGAGCACTACCTTTTGAGATCAAGGGAAGGGAGCAAATTTTTGATCTGGAAATAAAGACTATTTTTAGAAAAAAAATACTTAGTTGCAGAGGGGATTATTTCCACAGCAGGTAGGGAAATTCCTTCTGTTTGTGCACTCTAGCTTGATTGCCAGATACATTATTCACATTTGGCATCATTTCCATGTGTCTTTTTATTGATATTACATAATTGAAAGGGTGAAAAATTGACTTTAATCTAAATTGCCATTTAGCTGGATACTCTGTAACCCTTCTGAGTTGTTGATAGCTTAAACAGTCTGTACCAGTTTCAAACCCTGTTTCTAAATCTGATCAGAGGAACTGCTGCTTTGTGTTCTAAAAAGATGATGCTTTTTTTTTTAAGATTTCTCAAACAACTATTACTGTAGTATCTTTCCAGTTGGTGGATACTTTCCACTTTTATGTGTGTATATATGTATATATATATATTTATGTATGCTTTTATAAAAGCTGGAGTACTGAATGACACCTGTCTCTAAGTTTTCTCCCAGTCATGTCTGCAGGCAAAGAATACTCATGGATGCTGCACTCAAAATGCAGCCTGCACCAGGTTTTTATTTCATATCTTGACTTCTGTCTTAACTGGAATTATTACACAGCAAGGAAGAACTGGATGTTCTTGGTCACTCATGCAAAACTGTCTTTGAGTGTTAAGTGTGTCCTCACGACTAGTATACTGATAGACAGCATGCTTTAGAAAAGTGCTGGAGCAGCATAACTAATTTTAATTGAAGAAGATTTTGCAGAGGTTACTGTGCAGAAAATTCTATAGTGTTCTGTGGCTCCTAATTGCAAATGGAAGGGAGGTGCTGGGTTGGTCTGACGTAATACTTGTGAAGGATGGAGGGTTGGGAGCTTGAACATTAACTATCATCACCTAGTAGTGTACCAGTGAAGTCTTTGGCTTTTAAAAACTGGAAAAGAGGGATGGAGTTGAAAATCTATTTTGCAGGCCCGAAGAAGCTACTGCCACTCTGTGAGTATGTCTGAACAGAAAACTGTGTGGACAGCATTTATTGGGAAGTGGACTGATGAAGCAGACTCTTGGCCCTCTTATCAGTGAATGTCTGTGGTATGTTCAGGGACAGCCAAAACATCCTCCAAACCTCTTCTTTTAGAACTAAAAGGTCTTCCTTCTGCTGCTTTCCAGAAAGTTCTGTGACTGATTCTCATTTTTTTTCTCAGGTAGTGGTCCCTGATGGACAGTGGTGGTACTTATCCTTTGTTAAGTATATGGAGGTAATCAGTTGAAAGAAAATTGAGCTACAGCCTAGTATTATTGTGATGATGTTTGCCACAGCACAATTACCCTGCTTTCAGTACTTATCTAATCCTGCACTTAATCTTGGAGACAAAATAGTAGCATTTTTATAATCCGAGGTTATAGCATGTCACAGGAATCCATCCAATCTGTCATAGAAGTGCTAGGAGTTAAAATTAATTTTTTTTCTCCCACAGTGGAGAAAAAAAACCTAATTTATTATTACTGTGCTTACATTCTTCTTAAGATTTCTGTTTATGGAGGCTGGAGGAACCTGCATAGTAGAAAATAAAAAATTAGAAGTGGTTGTTTGAAGTTCAGCATGTTTTCAATTTGTCTGTAGATGGAAATCACTGTGATGGACCTGGACAGAATGATTTGTGGGTATGTAGTTGCACTTGATGTGATAGTGATGATGTTCCTTTGTCCGTGATGGAGGACATATCTTTATTAATAAACATACTTCAATTTTTTAAAAAATTCTGTAGACTGAAATTGGACTGACGTAATTGTTGCAGCGTCTTATGGTGCACGCTGAGTGCAGCAGTTTACTCTCACCTTCTGTGCCCATCATCATTCCCCACAGAAAGGGAATGTTATTTGATCCCAGCAAAGGTGCTGCTGAGGCAGCAGCAGTATAACCTTGTGGTTTGGTGTGATGCCAGAGGACCTTCTGAAAGAACAGGCAATTCAACCACTTATTTGGCTATTGGACCTCTTACTGGAGGAGGGCTGGAGAATTGAATGCATAACTGTTTCAGAGGAGATAGGTGCCACTAGCTGGGATCCTTGCCCAGACTGATGTGCTTTTCATCAGGCTGTGTTTTTGTCCTGTATTCCTTGGATTTGTTATCACTGTCAAAAGTGGATACTGTGCTGAATCCTTTGTAAGCAGAAATTCTAAAACAGAAAAATATTGGCTTTCCCTGCCTTTCTCCCCACAATTCTGTGGCGGCAGAACACTTCACGCTAAAAATGTTTACATTCCCCTCTGTCTCAGTCATATTTTTTGTGGATTTCATTTTGCTGTTTTTAATAAATTGTGTTATTTACGTCTCAATTGTTACTCTTGATTGCCTGATTTCCAGTTGCTATTGGCTGCAAAAGGTCTTTACATGTGAAAAGAGTTTATCTAAACATTTTGATATAGGGCTTGTTTTTCACCTTTGCATTATGAAATTCAGTGACTGTTATGCAGAAACACCAAATATACTGTTTATCTTTCAATTTAAGATGTCCTTAAGCAGTAGACATCGCTTTTGTTCTGCGTCTGTGGGAGAGAGTGCAACTACAATGAAACAGGGTGGTAGGAGAACAAGTTTCATTAGAGATAAAAACTGTGGGGTTTTTTCTCTAGAAAGAAAATTTTCCTGCAAATATTGTTGATTAAGTCTTTTATGACTTTTAGTAGACTAACAGGATTTGCTCTTTTAAGCAACACTAAACAGATATTTTTGCTGAGTTATTTTCCAATCTGTACACTTTTCAGCTTTAAGGTATGTGCCAGAAAGTCCTTTTCATGCAAAATCAATCTAGATGCAGAAAACCAATTAATAATTCATAAGGTATAAATGTCAAAAATAAATGGTGTTTACCTTGCCAGATGAGTCATTTAGAGCTTCTCTGCCTTGGAAAGTTATGGTGTCGTAATCTAACGGCTGAATTGGAAGTGCTGCAATTTTAGAAGCATAACTCTGCAATGGATATGTTTCTTTCTGCTTGTAGAAGAGTAGCTTTTCAGTTTAACTGGGGATTTTTTTGGAAAGGGAGAGGATCAGACTAAGCCCCTTACTTCCACGGCAATGAAGGTGTTTGCACAGAACTGGCTAAGGCATTGGAGATGACCAGTTAGAGTATTTTTCTCTACTAATTCACCATATTAATTTGTTCTTCTCTGGGAATGTTGTCTTTGTCATCCAAACACAGTTAGCTAGAACTGTGTTTTGCTTCAGTTGAAGTGAAAGGTGGTTTCAGTACTTACAAGCAGGTCCTAACTGAGTCTTGTGTTGGTTGCTTCATCCCCTTCTTGCGTTGGTCAGACATGAATGGAATTTGGTTTTATTTGCTACTGTTATGAATGGAACTAAGAACTTTTGAAACAGAGTGAGGCATGAAGAATGTTCCAACCTAATGCAAACCTTTTTAGGAATCAGAATGTTTGAATGTGGAAATGGACCTTGATGTGCAGAATAACCATGAGTGCGCATTTACTGGCTAGACTCCATCATCCAAGGAGCCTTTCACTAGTATTAACAAATACTAGTTCATCTTTCAGAAAGAGTGGTTGGATCTTATGCTATTATTTGCAGTCTAAATTTGGGGTTCAAATATGCACATAGTATTCTGAGGCTGGCAGGGAATATTCCTTTCTCACAAAATTGCTGAAAAACATATTGCCAAATAAGAGGCAAATTCATCACTGTCAGAAGTGGATATGACTGTTGCAAGCAGTAAACATAATATGCTTGTTTTCTAGACTGCCAAAAGCATAGACAGGTAAAATACGAATTTTTGAAGCATGGGAAGGTGGAATTGCTTAGGTAAATTATATAAATCTTTAGATTTTTAATGCAGAAAAGTATTTTTTCCTCTATCAGACTTTTTCTGTTTTGTTTCAGGTGTGTAAGCTGCTGCAAGAAAGGCATATAGGAGCAAAAGTTAAGCTTTGCATGGTAGGAATAGGATTTTCTTACTAGAGAGAGTAGGAGCCAAAAATATATAACATAAAAACACATAAAGTGTCAAAAGGTAATTAACTTCTTTTTTCTTTGTTTTACAATATTTTCATTCAAAAATTATGTAAGTCAGGATGATTTTGGACCTGTGACTTCAAAGGCCAGAACTGGCATGTTTTAGGAAGGCTGCGCTTTTATGGCCAAAAATCTGTAACACTTGAAATAAAATATCAAAAGCTCTACAACTTCTGGAAAGTATCCTGGTTTTTATTCAATGATAGACTTGGGTGGGAATAAATTACTTCAAAGGAAAAGGAGTGAGGATGAAAGACTGGAGAGGTGCACAACAGGTATCCTTGAAAACTGAGCAGAGGCAAATTGTCTGCTCTGATATGTATGGGTGACTGACTAGAGGGAGAAGGAATGGCAGATGTTAGTCAACGAAGCTAGCACTTGTTGTTTTCTGCTTCATTAGCCTACTATTTCCAGGATTCCAGTTCCTGATCTGGACACAGTGATAATGTGTGTTGTTCCAGCCCAGGAGAAAAGATGACTGTTCCCAAAACACATACAGCTTACGTATCACCAATGGGTTAACGAGGTCAGCGTGAATTTAATGGCGTCTGTCAGTACAGGTGGAATTGAATGTGACTAACAAGGGAAAAAGCCAACATTGTTTCTAAGAGGACAACCCCAGCTATTGCAGATTTCCTGTCTCACAGGGAGAAAGAAAAAGGAAAAGGCAAAACTCCTCTGCTGCTCTGATTTCAGGATAGTCTTTTAACAAGAACTGCTGGACAGCCACTGAAAAATAAGATTTCCATGACTTAGCGCTTTTTTCTTTCTCTCTGGAGAGTTTGCTGTTTTGAGTAGACTGACAGAGCCTTTATGTTTTGTGTGTGGAAAGTTCCCCCAGCACTGGCTGCCAAAGGTTCTGCTAGGTTTTGATCAGCGAAGTCCCTGCATCAAATCAGTGACTCATTCAAACAGTCCCATGAAGCTCAAAACCCTCCCAGGCAGAAGCTGAGCTCTGGGCTGGCGTGTTCCTGGGGCTCCCTGCAGTGCCATGATGTGCTGGGGCCCAAGGTGCTGTCAGTGACTGAAAGTACCTAGCCAGGCTGCAAAGGCAGGGTGCAGTAACACGTGCTGGCTATGCAGATGTATAGCTTTTGGGGAAGAAAGGCAAGATTGTTCCAGTGTGTCTTGCTTCTCCATAACTCTGAAGGAGGGGGAAGGCCCTTGTACTTTAACATGAGAAAGCATTGCTGCAGACTCCTAAGATGATCTGTAGAAAAGGAGCTGTGCTTCTGCTCTGTGCTGTTCAGTGCATGTCTTAAGCGACTAAATGACATGTGTGCTCCTTCGTCAGAAGAACAAAGATCTCTGAATATGCAGTTGTGTCCTTTGAGGTCTGGAGAGTCTTGACAACAGGAGCTGGGGTTTGGCTCTCTTGTTTCTTGATGCACAACCTGAATGTATTAGCCAAGGAAGGAGACAAGCATGCTTGGGTTGAGCTTCTGAGTTCCACTGCAGAATTGATTCAAGTAATAAAAAGAAGTTCCTGAGCTAAAAACAGATTGAAATGTGGATGGCTTGCTATTTGAAAATGTCTGCCAGACTATAGGAGAAAATTCGTGTGATGCCCAAGGGCTGGCCTTACAATAATTTCTTTTGGGCTGATAAGGTAATTGCTGATTTATCCCTCTCATCTTGAGAACAAGACCACTTCCCAAATTTTATTATTAATTTATATTAAAACAGCTATATTAAATTATATAAATTTCTTACTATATAAATTTATATTAAAAACAGCTGTATGGGGTTTCTAGCAACTTTTGTAAAATGCAGGCAGTCTACCTAAGCAAATTCAAAAGCTTCTCTAGAGGCATACTGACATGGTACTGTTATATCTTGTTCCTTGTAAAAGACTATTTCTCTCTTTTCTTTCACAGCACATTGTAGCAAGAGAGATTTGAAAATTTAATGAAGCTGCAATAAAACAGCCTATTCTAGTTCCATATTTTTCTCATTTCTGTTTGCAGATTAACTACATGTGTGCCCAGGGAAACTTCTTGACCTACAAACAGATTGACTGCTATACACTTTTTTTTCTTGATTTCCTCCTGATATTTCTTCAAAATCCTTGGAAAATATTATTACAGTAAATTGCATTTCCTTTAAATGCTATATTAATTTTCTTGCAATAAAATTAAACTTGGGAAGGTAAATTAGGCAGCTGAGGGAGAAACCATGGATGTCAAATGAGCTGTTTGTTAAAGAATGAAGACCAGGAGTATTAGTAACAGCCTTGTGGATGGCTGAGCCAGAGGATTCAGGGCTAGGAACTTGGGGAATTTTGAAGTATGTGATGGAGCAGGTAGCAGGGAGCTACAGCATGTGGGGAGAGTGGGATCAGGTGTTGTCTTTGTGTGCTGTGTTTCAGCAATTTTATTAATACTACACTGAGGACTTAACAGAAGAGAATGTGATTAATATATTTTTTTCCCTATTCTCTATTGCAATGTCATGTATTTAGTCATGATACCGCAGCACACCGTGGCTGTATCACTATCAGAAATCATCAGGTGTCTGGTGTGTCCATTGCCTGGCCCTAAGTCCCCACTGTTGCCCTTTAGAATGGCTGGTTTTGTAGCTATATTAAATATTAAAATATTAAAATATTAAAGCTTAGAAGCATTAATAAGCATGGATGAGATAATGCCAACCTGCTTCTTAGTATTCCGAGGTGAGAGATGAGAGTGCCTTAAAATGCTGTTGTCCTGATTTTGCTTTCATGGTCTTGGAGGTTACTTTGTATACACTGAAGAAGAAAGTAGTAGTCATTTCTGGTGCCTATGCTAAGCTACAGGGAAGACTTGAGAGAAAGGTGTAGGAATTTTGTCCTATCACCGATAAGTCTCTGACAGAAATTTCTAGGGAAGAATAGAAGTGGCAGGGAGGAAAAGACAAAGTGTGTTTACAGGTACTTTGTTTCTTGCCACAACCCTCCTGAGCCTGTGCCAACAAAAAAAAAATCTCTGCAGCGCCATCTTCTGCCACTATTCGTTTTCCCATATCTCTGCTGCAAAGTGACCAGGAGGGCAGAAAAAGTGGCTTTTTGCTCTTTTTCTGTGCCATCCTTTGACATCTGAGGAACTTCTGGTGGGGTTTGTAGGCCTAGTTTCTTCTGTAGCAGGTCAGGATGAGCAAGGAGATGAGACTTAAGCAATTAATTCACTGTTTCTATTATTGTGAGTCCTTGGCTCTACTGAAATAATGTATTTGGTTAGCAGGCTGGAAAGGTTGGGTTTTGTTCTGATACCTTATTTGTTTTTAAAAAGCAGGAGTCCTGTCATTAATTGTTCTAAATTATAAAACAGTGTAGTATAGCTCTTAATTCTCTAATGTAATATTTTAAAAGATGGATAAATCAGTTAAGGAAAACAGAACACATTTATGTATTATCACAGGTTTTGCAAGCAAGAAGTGCATAATTAGGATTTACAAAAATTTTGCCAGTATTTTGTTCTCAAAGTAAACTTGATACAAATGTACAATGCAGGTGACCTTGTTCTTAATATGAGACATTCATTAATGCAGATGGTATATGCCTTTACTCAGCAGCAAGAAGATATTCTGCAGAATAAATTCTTCAGATCTGCATATTCTTGCTCTTTTATCTTAAGCATTCAGAGGTCATTTTTAACCAAGCTTTTTTTAATTATTATTAACAGTGTTTTGGCAGCATATAATCCCAAACATTAAGGAGACATTACAGAATGCAGATGTTTTAAAATTAGTAATGCAAGAGCAAAACCTAGGGTTTTTTTTATAACCACATGGTTTTAAGACTTACATGTTTTGAGGGGTAAACATATAACAACAGACAGGCACTGCAAAGAACCATCAGTAATTCCTCTGAGCCATTTTGTCTTCTTAAAGTTTATCTCCTTTGAGAGCTGTTTCAGTTTAAAATGTGTACCAGATCTTTGACAGTGTGTGATTGTGTCCCTTCCTCTTGCTTTCAGACATAGTGATGTAGCACCTGACCTGAGCTTCGGAGGCGGTCCCTATGTTGGAAAGTCAGTGCAAAATGCTTGTGAAAATTGCAAGAAATATTCTGGTTCCAGACGGGGTTTTTTTATGTCATGTGAATATTTAAAGGTTGGGGTTTTTTTCAGACACCTGTGAAGAGCTCTCTGTTCAGCTGATGGGTTGACTTGAGTTTTAAATTTAGTAAATTGGTTGGCTACTACTAACTTACTTTGCAAGTAAGGGGGTAGGTAGATGCAGGAAGAAAAGTAACATCATCCACACAGAAAAGAAGTCATGTAGATTTAAGGATCAAGAGGTCTGTGTTTTAAGAAATGGTGTAATAATGAACAGGTGTGGCAGAGTAGGTTTCTTTACCTTCATCTCATTTTAAAGAACTAGATTGTACTTTCTGAGGCACAGAAAACATGTGACTTTAAAGAGTCCAGGATGAAACTCCTCAAACTCCTCCTCAGAGATCCCCTGTGATCTATGGTGGTCTTGGTAGCACTGCTGATTTGCCATCTAGGAGTGTCATCTTCAGGAAATCTGAGGTACTGGTATGGGAAACCTGCTGGAGCACTGATTGTTCACACCTCCAAGGTTTGAACTGTGCAATCCAGGAGGCTGATAAGGAACTGCTTTTGTGCTCCATGAGTTTTGATGTCTGCCACAGTTGGCCTAAGAAGTGAAGGATCCTTAACCTCTTTGTTTCTGTGCACCCAGACATAAGCTAGGCAGTAGGTAGCTGTAGTAACCAAGGAATCCACTCTGGCAGTGCAAGCTTTGCTCAGAATACTCTCCCTTCTTTGCATCACTTTTGTCTCATCAGCGTGCAAAAGTTGTGACAGTGGAAAAGCAGATGCAAACTTATGAGGAAACTGTGAATTCATGATTTCTGGGTATGCCAAAGACGGTAGCTGTTGTAAATACGGCCCTGAAGGCAAATGTCTATTTACCCTGCTTTTTTTGCTTTGTATTTCTTTGTATTTTGCTGATCTGAGCCATTGCTCTCATGCAGCCACAACCCAATGACTAGAGTGGTGTATGATCTTGACTGATGCTCATCTTGCTGAAGATACATGCTGTCTAATTCTGACTTGTTAGTTTACCCAAGTGTGCAATGCTAGTGCATAATGGTACTGCCATACCTGTTTATTGTCAGTGATTTGAAATACATTGTTTTAAAACCACACTTTGCAGACAAAGATAGACTTGTGTTTTCTTCTGGACATGACAACCGTATTTTGCTGTTGATCAAGTAATCAGTGGGACTGGAAGATCTGATGAATTTAATCTACACTCAACAGACGAAGCTGTTTAGAAACTGAAATATTTTAGGTGAGTATGGGAAGACCCTGGATTCTGTATCCCTCTGAAGAGTCAAGAACATGATGCCTCCTGGTCTCTGGAGGCTTGTCTTTCCAGATGCTTCCAGTAAAGCAATGCACTTCATCAGAGCCACGTGCCATGAATTTCAATCAACTTTAAATTCTTTATTTGCTCTGCAACCTCTTTTTGTTGTGTGGTAGCAGAAAGATGTATATATATATGTTATTTTTAAGTCCTTATATTTAATTTCTTTGAAGAGTTGAAGATTTAAATGAAAAGAGTGTATTTGGAAAGGTAAACTTGCAGCACTGAGAATGAGTTGATCATAATTCATCATCTATTTTAAATTTGGGGTGTATGGCTACGCTTCCCAAAGTTCACACAAAAGCTTGATAAATTGTAATAAATACCGTTTCTTCAGTTAATCAGGGAATTTATAGTTTTGTTGATATATATGGGTGAGAGCCATTCTATATTTAAAATGGTTGGTGTACCCCACTATTTAATCATAATTTTCCTCGTGTCATTGCATCTGTCTGGTTCTGTAGAGTCATTGTGATCTTTGCTGTCCTACTTGGTAGGGACATGTGCATGGCTCAACTTTCAAGGCCGCATGGACTTTTGTAGTTTTCAGAAAGTCCTCTTTGTAACAGAGAGCAGCCTTGTAAAGTGGATAGTTGTTTTTTTTTCCTTTAAATCTTCCTAAAGCAAATGTCATCATTGGTGTACTTTACTGTCACACTGAGAAAAGGATGCTTATCTCTACTTATGCAAATAGCCTTTGTGGGAGCTCTGTTCCTTCTGTTTACTTGTGTTTCTAGGGCTGTTATAACTTTTTTTCTCATAAGACCTAAAGACATCACTGAGCGGCATTACAAGTGATTGTCATCCTTTAATATGAACTAATCAGTCACACAGATTTGTCCAAGGAGTAGACCACAACCTTATTATAATAACTTGAATATTTTTTTCAGTGGAGTGTTCAATGGAGTCGCACGCAGCAAGGTCCAAGATCATGTGTCTGAATAACAACACGGAGATTGCTTTGCCTTCAGACTACTATAGCTGATACTGCAAGTATCAGTAAATGTAAATGTAAAAGATTGGTGTGTCCCAGTGGAATCTTACATATACACCTAGCCCTCTACTTGTGTCCTTGTTACTGTGAGGACAAAACCAGGCAAAACTAGACTGTGACAGACACTTTCTTAATAAACTTCCTTCAGACGGAACATGTATATACACTAACATAGTATGCACAGTTTTATGTCGTGATTTCTTGAGTGAAATCATGAAAAGTAGCTGCCCCTCTGAGAGTAACCCAGCTTTGCCTGTGTTCAGATGTCTTAGTATTTGTCTGCTTCTGGGGTGACACATATATGGCAATTACTCCTCGTCTGGTCCTCACCCTGTCTCAGGAACTATGAAGCTCTTAGGAGCCATTTAAATACATTACTCGTACTTAGTTTCTTACACTACAAATGTATTTGGATTTATAGCATATCTTCTGCCCACATAACCTGAATTTTCCTACTAGTTTCATGTACTCATTCTCTGTGGAAAGACCTGTGAGTCAGTCTTCGCTTCTCTGCATTTGGAGATGAATTTGAAATTTTTGAATCCAATGAGAGTCTCCCTATAGACATGCAAGCCTTTTTCATTTTATGTTCTTCTGATTTATTTGTCCTTGTGGAACTAGCAGTGAAATTATTGTGGTGCTTCTCTATTCACATATCTGTGTATAGTTATGTATTAAGCAGTCCCAGCCATTAGGGATGTGAATGTAATATTCAGACAAAGGAGATACGTAGTTTTGTGCATATGTCCACATTATTTATGTATCAGCATAGGAGATATTTAGATATAGAGATCCTACCACTGGTAATCTGAAGTTCCTCTTTAGGCAATGAAGTAGTACATCAGAGAAAATTACTAGCTATTGTTACTATTTGACGAGTGCAGAATAACTGAAAATGGTGCATCCATTGTATGTGTGTGCTGCAAACATAAACAGAAGGGCAGATGTGCATACTAGTAGAAAAGAGATCATCAAGCTTTTTGTAGCAATCTTAAGCTTGAGCATTCAAAGCAAGGGATGAAAGTGCCTTCTGAAGTGATAATTAATATTTTATGTTTTATATCCAAGTAGCAAATCATGGTAATTTAATGAGACAAGCAGTACTGTCTTGATATATAGTGTAATCAGCTGTGAACATTTAAAAATCTTGAGGTGGGCCATTATGATACTGGGAGGCTGAATTAAAAGCATGATTTAAAAAAAAAGTACACTGGACTGAGTTAGCATTGTTCTGTACTTGAAATTTTTTTTCTTCATGGTTCCAAACCTTTCAAGAAGTGCAGGGGCCAAATGTATAGTTTAAAACTCAATGAGGTAGATATTTTCAAGTAAAATTTTTGCCTCCAAGTTCTGAAGCTTTTATGAAAATAGTAAATAAAATTGCAAGATTTCAAAGTTAAAAAATCACAGGCATTTCATAATTAAAGTGAATTCCTCCATAGACTAAGTGTTATACATGGTCTTTTATATAATGACCTTCCCAATAAGGTCTTTCTGTAATGACCTTCCCAATAAGTGACATCACCTGCTCTAGTCTTTCTCTGAAGATCTTTCACCACCTTGGTCACCTTCCTTGGTCACAGATCTAATAGTTTGGTGTCCTTCTTGAACTGAGCTCCCAGAACTGCACACAGAACTTGAGGTGAGGCTTCACCAGCACAGAGTAAAGAGGGAGAATCATTTCTTTTGCTGTTGATGCTATGCCTGAGGGACCCCAGAACACAGTTGCCCTCCTGGCTGGAAGGGCACTGCTGGCTCATACTCAACTTGCCATCAATCCAAACTCTCTCTTGTTTTTCCATGAGGCTGCTTTCCAGGCTCTTGTCACCCCAACTTGTATGTACACCCTGGATTACCCCATCACAGGTAGAAAATCCACCACTTGCTCTTGTTCAATTTCATGTAGCTGATGGTTTCTCACCTCTAGCTCTGTAAGGCCTCTCCACCTCCTAGGAGGTTCGCAGCGTTTCTTCTTTTGGTAACATCAGCAGAGTACTTGACGTACTTTCAATTTCTTTGTTCAGATAATTTATAAAAACATCAAAGAGCACTGGCCCTATAACTGAGCCCCATGAAGCCTGCTGGTGGCTGTCTGCCAGCCTGATGTGATGTGATTTACGGTCAGCCCTACCCACCATTCAATTTCTCACCCAGCGCATCACCGACTTTCTTAGCTGTGTGGAGGAAATTTTATCCAGCAGGCTAATGTGATGGTATATTATTCATGCAAAATGAATGCTTTCATTAAGTGCTATACATCACATCCTCTTCATTATATAACATTGTCCTGGGTTGTAGTATAGGATGTACACAAAGTATTCTATCACCATCTTAACGAACTGTTGAATCCAATTGTTGGAGCAGTTCTCTTCCCGGACCCCTTCACTCAGGGCTATCTTCTGCTAATGGCCCATCAAATGCCCTGCCCATGACTCATAGATGACACCCTCTAGAGTTATCTCTGTTCAATGGGCCATCAAGGACCCCCTGCATGACTCATCATCCCATTGTGAGATGCTCCGCCCAGAGGGAGGAACCAAGCATTCTCACCTGGATATAATCTGGGGTTTGGGACAGTACAGGGGGTTTACCCACTGGATTCCCAGAGGACTGGAGCTACCAGACCTTTCTACGGGATCACTGCTTCAGGAAGACCACCTCATCTGGACTGCTTCCATCACCTTGATCAGGTTGTATTCTGACTCTGTCAGTGGTCTTTTGTATTTTTTTGCATCTATTTTATTTTACCTTTTCTTTCTTTTCTTCCTATTAAATTGTATTTCTGACTTGGAGCCTCTCACTTGTTTTGCTTTCAAACTACTACAAACAATTTTTAACTATTTATATTCACAACAGAGTATGAAACTTCTTTGGCCAGTTGTTAAGGCTGTTAAAAAAAGTTTTCTTGAGTGCTCTATAAAATTTGCATTAAATCTCATCTCTTCTAGTTCTACTCTGTGAAGTCTTTTCCCATGTCTAATACTGCAGAGATGACTCGCTTGTGCTGGGTGCTATCTTGACCCCTATTAAGTGGTTTTATAAAAACAAAAGTATTGCATTTTTTTCTGCACTGAGAGAGAGACAGCTGCACATATGCTGCTTGTAGGGTGTTGTTCAGTGACAGAGGGAAAGGGAGGCTCTAGCAAAAGAACAGTCACTGTACCAGTGTGGACATATTAGCATGTGGCACTGATAAATAACTGTGACTGCTGTTTTAAAAACATGCTGGGATTAAAGCCATTTTGAAGCTCTTACAAGTAAAATGAACTGTAGAAGAAAAAATTGCTTTGCTGCTCCCGTGTGAATAGTTTCTTTTGGCAGAGGTCTGGAGGTCACGTGTCAAGACGGTTCCCAGCCAACACTTAGCTATGTTTGGCAAGTATGCAGTGTGGATCTGCCTGAATGGTGGGCAAGAAAAAGGAAGGACAGGGGTCTGGTCCCGTAGTGTTACACATGCTGGCCAAAGAGCCTGTAGCACTAATGAGTTAAGAGTAGCTTGTGGGAAAGACCAGGCTGCAGGAGGCTGCTGAGACATATAGTGTCAGCCTGTGTCTTTGGAATCAACACAGATCATCAGGTTCTTGGAGGATGCAGAGCCTGGTCTTCAGGTACTGTGCAGTTAACAAAACTCCTCCTTCTTTTCAGAAAGGAGGCTTTCTGAAATACTCAGTTATGCTTTCAGATTTTTCATCTAGGTTTAAGGTTTTGATTTAAGGCTAGGAAGACATATGTAACATTGAAGTGAATCAAAGCTTGTGGCATATATATTTATACATAACATGTCAAAAATTAATGTATAGGCACTTTCTCTAGCTTCATTAATTCCAACTACAGCAAACATGCAGATGTTTTAAGTTCTTAGTATACTAATTTTTGTTATTAATTTATTATAATATATGATAGAACTTTTGTTTTACATAACTTGGGAAAGAAAATACATTGATTTTCTAACTCAAGTTCTGCACATTGGTTTTCTTTGAACTTGAATTCTCAACTAAGTGGTTCTTAAGCTTCAGATGTGTTAAAGAATGTTCAAAAACCAAATACTTCAAAATTTGGTGAGGACATGAAATAATATATCCAGTGATGATGTCAGCTATTGTGATTGTAGTAGGAACAACTGTCTGTGATTCTCAGGGAAAAGATAAAACTGAAGGGCTTATGACATCTTTCACTACTAAGTGATAACTGAGCAATAGTTAAAGCCTTGTTAATCTTGTGGTATATTTAAAGCGCAGATATTTATGGGAGATTAAGTATGCTTTTTTATGTCTGTGTGAAATGCAAGTTGACTGTTAAGTTTCAAATTCAGTGTTTCTTCTTTTTGCTGCAGGAGCCACTGGATGATTTGTCTTGTAGAGATGATTCTTGCTAGTGGGTAATCACATGATACAGGAGTAATGTTTTAACATCATCTGTAGAATGGAGCAGTTTTTCTAAGAAATACAGATTTTCACAAAATTTTTGGCAATTATTAATAAACTGCAACATTTATCAATGATATGTAGAGGATGTAGAATAAAGTCTGTATAAGAATTTGATTTGGGAACAGAAGTTTCAGTTTGTGTTTCAAGCAGTTTGTAAGCCAGTGTTTCACTGATTTTCTGCTCTTCTGTCTTAATCAAGTTCAGTTTCTTCGAGTAGAAGAGGTAATTTAATTTATAAGTGAAAAGCTCTGAAAGCAAGAATGACCTGCAGTGATATACAGCCTACTTGTGGGCAAGTAGGTCTGTAGTGTTGTAAGAGAAAAGGAGCTTACCTGCTGAAAAATTCTGTCTCTCCTTCCACAATGGCAAAGAGGACCATATCATCTGGACCTTTGCCTGAAGTTTTCATGCTGCTGCCAAAGTCAGTTTTAGTTCAGATGTCCAAGTGAGGGACCCCCTCACCATCAGGGCTGGTAAATGAAGCCTCACTGGCATTTTAAACCAAATAACAGTATTTATTATCCTTCTTCTCAGCACCTCATGTGGAAGTCCTCTAGTTGTGCAAATATGAGGACTGGGGATTTAATTCTACTAAAAAAGCAATATTGAGTAAGTCCGTTCATGTAAATAATGTCTTTTTCATAGAAATAGGAAAAAGACCTCTTGAAAATTCATGTTTCCATTCTAAGTTGAATAAAATGGCAACACAAACATTCTAAAGACAAAATCTGGGATTAAAAAATGCATTTTTTTAGAGTTGTTCTGAGGGAGAAAGAATGCTGATGCATTTCCAAATGGGGATGCAGTATTTATAGGAACTTTTGATATACCACAATAATCCCCTTAATGTTCACACAAGTAACTTTAGGAGATGGTAGTAAACAATTAGTTAAGAAATGAGTAATGTGTGGTAATAGACAAATACTTTTGACTGTACAGTCTAAAAAACAATTGGTCTTTCAATAACAGTCTTGTTTTGTGTGACGAGAGATCCTTTGTGACATGATAATGGCGTAAGTTCTGACACATATCAGGCTTTGAGACAGTCATTGATGCTCATTATCAAAATGCCACAGCACAGCTAAGCCACAGTGACTGTTGTACTTCATCTTTTACTCTTCAACAGACCCCATCCATCTTAATTTGGTAAATTAAATTAAACTTCGTTTGAGTACTCTGCAGAATCAAGCACTGTCAAAGGGCTTGTTCATTGTTCGAGGCTCCATTATGTGGAGGCCTACAGAGGAAATCTGAAGAAAGTAGATCTGGATGAGAGATTCAAGAAAACTGTTTTGTAGGAATGTCAAATCTAATTAGGACAGAAATGGGACTACTTTGCAGGGTATTTTGGATGTTCAACCACATCAAAAAAATAATAACTTTGTAACTGAACTGTGCATAGAAAAGTCCATTTGATATTTCAGTCATATTCAAAATACCTAATTCTCAGTGTGCATTCTTCAGATTTCAGTAGTTGCTATGCCAAGTAGAGGAATTATCAGTGAACTAAGGGTTAACGGAGCTCTGATTTATTGCAATCCAAAGGTAGAGGAACACTAAAAAAGGTTACCACATTTGTCACAGGAGTTTTCAAATGAGGCAGTAAAATAAAATACATTGATTTGTTGGCTTTATGAACAAGACTATAAAAATATGAGCTTTTTATTTTGAGCTTTGGCAGTTGACAAATCACCGCAAAAGATATTCAGCAGAAAAGCCAATACTGACCTGAAATTTGGATCATTATGGTAATGATCCCTGTCCGTGGGACATTTCAAGGTCACATTTCTTCTAAGCCTCCCCAGAACACTGCTGATTTGAAAGTTGAGTCTTCCACTGTTGTTTCCTGCTAGCTTGTGCAGACATCACTGACATTGGAACAGTGATGCCTGTTCTAGCACTCCCGTCAAATCTGTGGTTTCCAGAATAGAGTGTGCTATGTGTTGGAGTCCCAGAGCATATTGCTCCCCTGTGACCTCCCCAAAGAAGCTTCACTTACTTTCAGTTCTTGCTTTTGTTTATTTCTGCCTAAGGAAAAATTCTCTGTGGAGAAGTTTGTCTTTAGTTTACTTTTGCCTTCCTTCCAGCAGAACACTACTTATTTTACATTCTTTTTCCATTCAGACATATTTAAAATGTCCACTAAAAGAGGGACACTCAAGGAACTGCTGTCTGTTCCATCTTTTCTTGTCTCTGTTCCATTTTTCCTTTGGAAAGCCCTGACATTGAAAAGGCACTGTAAAAGTACTGATTAGCAGGAAACATTATATGCTAAGAGAAGAAAAGTCAGACTTTTTGAGGGACAAGTCTATATACACGTAATAATATTGCAACAGACTGAAGCTGACTACAAGAGTGGCTAGTGCTTTGAACAGCTATGTGAATTGGGGCTCCCTGAGGAAAACAATTGACGTGGTCAGTGTAAGTGAGTTGTTCAATATTTTTTTCCACTCAAACCTCACACTCTTGCAAAGACATAGAAAGTTAATTACACTTTGCTGTTTGGACATGGCATTTTCAGGATGCAGAGAAGACATCTACAGGTCCTTATCCTTGCTATTCCTTGACCTTCTTGCCCCTGATAGCTTGGGAGCAGAAGCACTTGGGAATTTGCGGATGAACTGGTTCCTGCAAGGAGTCCTTAAAGAAAAAGGAGTTCTCTGCAAGGGTTTGCCTCTCTTTGCATTTCTGGCTATAAATGGATGAACACCACATTCAAGACTATATTTTGAAATGAAAATATCACTTTTCAATGTTAAGTGGTCAATTAATTTTATATGCATATAAATAGAAGGGGTTATAAATTGATATAAAATATCTCTATATAAATTTATATATAAATATAAATAAGGGGTTCTATAAATAGAATAGATTACAGTCTCAGTCAGAAACCTTGGCTCTGACTCCTGCTTAAATGGCGATTACTATTGTGGCTGACTGTAAATGAGGAACATCTGTGACTAAAGATTCAAGACGGTTTAGGTTAATCTCGGATCTGTAGGCTCTCTGTCTGGGTTTATTGTCCGTTTACATGATGCAGAGATACAGGATCGGAAGGAGCCATTGTTATTGGATCAGAGCTGATTCATTAGTTTCATTCCTTCAAAAAAAAGTTGTACTCTTTGTGTCTGGCTTAAGCTTGGATGCTGACAACAGAAAAAAAAAAAGCCATTGTTTTTATAAGGGGCACAAGTCATTCAGTTCCTGATGAGCTGTACTTAAAACGTATTTCTGCTGTAAAGAGTTTGTCAGCATCCTCATCTCTAGACAGTCAAATACACTGTTGAGGCTGTGTCAGTAGCACTAATTAACATGTTCTCTCCTGCTAGGAGTTACAGCAACTATGCTGAAATCTTTTAAATTCATTTCTCGAAGACCCACATTGGTCTATTTTTAGGGTGTTGAGCAGCACATCAGTGTTGTTAGGAAAGTTTTAAAGATGGCACCTCTGATGCCTTCAATGTCTGTGGCTGTATACGATTTATTTCCTGTGTCTTGCACTGTGAGCACCGTTTTTCCTATGTTTAGTGTGAGGTGAGGCAGCAGAAAGCAAGGGCTCATGGCTGGGGAGTGGCACTACATTCCTTGGCAGCTGGGAGCTGCTTAGTGACTTCTGCACAGCGTCAGTTCAGCCCTCCCCCCCCCCGCCCCCCACTTAACAAATTTCAGTTGCCATCAGTTACGAGCACTCAGGGATAAGGGGGGCATGGGAGACTCACTTCACCCTGTATCTGGCCTTTTCCAGTTGATTTAAGAGTATTACAGTGGTTATATAATGAAGTGTCCTGGGAGGCATGGGCAGCAGATCACATGCGGGAGGTTGCCTGATCAGAGAAATTCTGGCTTATGAGCCATTGTTGGGCAGCCTTGTCCCCTACCCTCCTGAACTGATTTATTTTCAGCTCAGAAAGCAGTTCTTGATTTGTCTAATAGGTTGTTAAGATTGTATTTAGTCATAGGGTATGAGAAGCTCTATATGTGTACCTGTAGGTTATGTAATGCCCCACAAACATGGGCTGGGGTCTCAGTTGGACCTGGGCTGGCTGTACAAGGCTTGTGCTGTAGCATTATTGTCATGGTCTGTATTTATCCATTTGTTTAGAAACAGTTCTTCTCTTTCATATAGTCTTTATAAAAGATGCTAAGGACAACTCTTAAGAAGCCAAGGCATTTGGAATAAGACCTTTTTTCCATTGTTTTAAAGCTATAATGCTACATACATAGAAAGTGAAAAGGTGATCTAATTGTTATCAGTGCTTTGCCATTCTTAAACCATCAGGTACCTTGGTAAGACCCATTTTTAAATATTTAAGAGCATCATAACCAAAAACTGATACAGTATTCAGTAATAAAAACCTGAATTGTTGAGCAGTTGACATAAAGTTCATTATTGAAATTTAACCCTGACAGGATTTTTAAGCTATTTTCTTTGTGCTTTATGAGCACGGCCCTTTGACCTTTAAAAAATCTGTTTAATAAAAGTGAACTCAACTCAGATATTGTTGTAGGTATTTATGAACTTTGTATTCTTTCTGCAGTTCATTTATCTTATTATCTTTATAAAGCACTTTGTTTAAGGCAACTTCAGTGTTTTCTTAAAGTATTCAAAGGCTGCTTAGAAGACTTTAGCTCTTAATTAAAAGAAAGCAAACAATAGATATGGAAAGATAACAATAGTACAGAATGATATTATACTGTTTGGATGCTATTTAAAGACATTTTTCCTGTGAGAAGCTTGTATATGGAAGTGTTTCTCCCTTGCTTGGTCTGCACTGCCTTATACCTTTTGAAAAATTGCTGTTTCTGAAATACATTTCTTCCAGATGTAGCACTGCTGTAATGATGATGAGGAAGAGGCTGTGGATGTTGGCTGCCTGGACTTCAGCAGTGTCTTTGGCATCATCCCCCACAGCACTGTTCTGGAAAACAGAAGTGCAGCCTTCATTCTGTTAAAATGGCTGGACTGGATGGCCAGGCCTAGAGAGTGGTGGTGAATTCAGTTGGCATCCAGGCACTGGTGGCATTCCCTAGGGGTCAGTGTTAGGCCCAGTCCTGGTTAATATCTCCATTGATGATCTGGATGAGGGGAGTGAGTCTGCCCTCAATAAATTCACAGGTGACACAAAGTTGGGCAGAAGTGTTGATCTGCTGGAGGGCTGGAAGGCTCTACAAGCCTGGAAGGCTGGAGACCAACTACATGATGTTCAACAAGGCCTGATGCTGTGCCCTTGGGTCACAGCAACCCCACGCAGCGCCGTAGGCTGGGGCAGTTTGACTGAAAAGTGGCCCAGCAGAAAAGGAATGTGCCTAGTTGTGCTTTGACAGTGGCTGAACATGAGCCACCTGTGCTCAGGTGGCCAAGAAAGCAAATGGCATCCTGGCCTGCACCAGCAATAGTGTAGCCAGCAGGACCAGGGCAGGGATTGTCCCTCTGAACTTGGCAATCGTGAGGCCATACTTCGAATCCTGTTTTTAATTCTGAGTCCCTCAATTCAGGATGGACACTGAAATGCAGGAGTGTATCCAGAGAAGGGAAATGGAGCTGGTTTGGAGGACCAGACCTGTGAGGCTTGGCTGAGGCAGCTAGGGTTGTTTAGTCTGGAGAAAAGGAGACTCAGGGTGACCTTATCTCTCTAACTACTACCTGGGTGGGGGTCTGCCTCTTTTTCCAGGCAATTAGTGACAGGGCGAGAGAATATAGTCCTAAGGTACACCATGGGAAGTTTAGGTAGGGCTTCAGGGAGAAATTCTTCACAGAAGGGGTGCTTAGACATTGGAATAGGATGCCCAGGGAGGTGATGGAGTCACTGTCCTTGGGGGTATTAAAGGAAAGACTGAATCTGGCATTCAGTGCCATGGTCTAGTTGGCATAGTGGTGTTCAATCACAGATTGTACAATGATCTCAGAGGTTTTTTCCAGCCTAACTGATTCTGTGATAATAAAAGTATCAACCTTGACAGTGTCCTTTTAAATCTGTTGGCTCTTGCCATTCACTTGAATTTCTCCTGGTACCTAATCTACCAGAAAATGATGCTTCAGCCACAGATCACAATACCAATGTGACTACTGTGAAGGATCAAAAAATTTTAGAATCTGCTACGGTAATGCAACCAGTTAACCAATAGTCAGCAAGTTACCAGTGCACAGCAAACATTTATTTCTCCCAGGATTATTTCCTTTGCAGCCATGAGCAATGATGGAACAGTCGCCCCTCCTGCAGCTACTTGTAGATGGTGAATAATGTTTCAAAAGCTTTCAGACCTTGTAGAAGTTATTTTCATCAGATTTTGACAGCTGTAATGCTGGTGTGCATTGGGAAAGTACAATATTCAAATGGAAGTGAATTGCTTACCTTTGAAGACTTACCTATGAGCTTTCTGTGGTGTGATTTTAAGTGCTTCTTTATGTTATGAATATACTACTTTCTGCCTGAAAGAGAACATTCTTGTATTGAAAAGCTTCTGTTATGCAGATGCTGTTAAAATCATTGTTTCTGGGGAAATGCTGCTAGAACTTAAACATGAAAATTAAGAATTTGTGATAAAAAATTATTATCATCCTGTAATTTAAATGATTCTCAGATTCAGACCCAGAAACCAGTTAATACAGAAAAGACTATTTGTTTCCATTTCTGAATATATGGAAACTTTGCAAGCTGCAACTGCACCAAAGTGACATTCTAACTTGTCATGGACTCTGATTCTTTAGGTACTGGCTTACTAATTGATGCTTTGAATACAAGTTATCAGTGTGCAAGTGGACATTTATAAATGGACATTTAAGATTTATGAATAAAATAATCCAAAAGTAACTATCATGATTGCATGAAAGAGTAAAAGATGAGTAAGCATTGAAGATGTGAAAAGTTAAAGAAATAGCTCAAGATGTCACAAAATTTCTGTCCATATAAGAAAAGCTGCTATCACTTAGGCTTTGATCAAGTTACATGAGCCACATTTTTGTGTGGAACTGTTGCTTTAGTCATGGAATAGTTTTATTCAGTCACACCAACATTTGTAAATATCTTCTACAAATAAACTGCAATAAAGCAGTTGCAACAGTATTGGTACTTTTCCTTTCTCAGCTGTGTCAAAATATGATGAGGAGTTACCTGTGATAGGATGAAGCCTACACACTAAAGTGGATTCTTGATAAATTAAAATGTCTAGTGAATATAGACATGTGAAAAACATTTGGAGTCAAATATGAGTAATCAATGAACACATTTTACCATAAGCTGTCCTTAACTATTTCAGCAGAATCTGGTATCTTGCTTACTGTATTCAGATGGTGAAAAAAAAACTCTCTAAAATCAGAAATCAGAAGATTGTCATAAAAAGTAGATGGACTCATATCAAACTCTAGGAGTTGTACTTTGAATAAAGATTTTTTCAAATATCCCACTGGAAATATGGCAGTGAATCTTCTTACTTTTGTGCAAGTCAGTGTATAGCTATTTGAGATTTCTCACAGGAAAGGACTCAATAGACATTGAAATTGAGAGAGCTAGAAAATGGAAGTACATAGATTTGGAGGCTATACCCACTTGCAAGTAAACCTATTTCCTACCAGAACACATTTTTGAGCTAAGTAAGAAAAAAAATTATACCATTGTCTATAACAATAGTTCCTTCACAGAGTCTATCCTCCGTGTACAAAGATTTTAGATGGGAAATAACAAATCAGTTAGAGAGCAAAATAAAGACAAGGTATGCTCTACAAAAGTTGAGAATGTCAAATTTCTGTGTTTTTAATCTTCTTAAAAGAGATTAAAAGGAGCGTTAAGAATAGTATTTATTTTTGATAAAGAATTGTCATTCTTTATCATGAATGTTTGGGAAAAAAATGTGTTTTTCTCCACTGAAAATAGCAGACTTCTAGAAGTATTTCCTTAATGTTCTAAATAGAAAAAAAGCTGGACATAGCAATGGGGTTCAGTAATGACAGCAGTTGTGGCTTTCACCAGCCTAACAGTGGTTATCTTTTTGAGTATATGAGTAATCTGCAACCTAAATTGAACCCAGCTGTCTTAGCTTGTTATTTAACTGCTGCAGTTTCTGGAATAAGCATGTGTTCGGCAGAAGCTTCTTGGGGATTATCCATGCCAGTGAAGAGGAAATTCCAAAACTCTGGTATGTGCCTCACAGTACTGGAAAGATTAATTTTTGGTTAATGATCTGGGCCAAATAGGTAAAGTTGATTCATCTGCCTTCTAATTCTGATGTGTTATGATTATGCCACTCACCATGAGAGCTTTTCTTTACATGTCCTCTTCATAGGTCTTTAATTTCTTTTTTTTTCCTTAGGGAATAAACTTTTTAAAATTGTGCTTACTTTAAAAACAAACAAACAAAAGAAAATAAAAAAGAAAGGATAAACTTTGAAATCTCTGCAACTAGCCAAAAACAAAATCCGTGGATAATTCTAAAGATGCCATTTCCTTCCCTGTTATGGTTCTCTGTGTCAACTCGTATCAAAATGGAACATTGTCTCCAAATAATTTCTATGATTACTTTTTAAATTAAAGACAGATTTTGGGTAATTCTAGAAAGTCCACATTTTGGAATAATTTTGCACGCTTTCTAGACTTAAAAATGTATAAACTTTTTTAGTTTTTATTTTTGAGTCTGAATGTATAAGTAAATGTTTCTCCAACTGTCTCATCTCTCACCTATAAGAGATATGCAATTTAAGACAACATTCCTTTAGAAAGGCTTTTGTAGTCTTCCTAAGCTCCTGTTTGTTACTTTTTTGAAAAGATTTTTCCCATGGTTGGTCTTCATTTTATATTTCTCAATGGAGCTTCATTTTGAAATTGTCTTTTTTAGCAGGAACGTGGATTGCATGTCAATCCCATATCAGTTAGTGATGACTTCTAGTTATTGGTAAAGCCTGACTCTTCCATTCCATTAAATTTTTAACCTGCATGTAAACAGCGCCACAAGAGGATTTTTTTCCTTCTTGTTTTCGAGGATTCTGATTTGTGTTTCATCTTAGTTAAAATCATAGTCAGAGGAGAAGTTAGAAGATGATGACCCATGCAAGTTTTCCACTTTAGAATAGTACAGTTTGTGTTCTTTACTTGATAGACTACATGATGATTATAGAGCTTGGGATGTATCTATTTTACAGACACAAATAACTGTCTTCAAAAAGAAAGATGGGTTGTATTGGTTTGTTTATTTTTCCCCTCAGCATTTGGATAGGGGTTGTATTTTGGATTTTTGGCTGGGTGGGGATTCTTGTTTTATTCACTTAGTGCAGGGTCAGTCATCTTCTTTGGAAATTAATTTACATACCATCTTCAGTGAAGCTGGTAGATGGGATTAAACAAGCAGAGTTGGCATGCTTGTGGTAAAACTTCATTTCTGCTGAAGATTTTTAATTTTTCCTTAAAATAAAACTATTAAGTAGACTTCACCTTCACAATAACTGTCAGCTTCTTAAGTAAAATTTTAACTTCTTTATTAAGTATAAAAAAGTATGATCGGAAAATTTCAGGGAATTTAACTCTGGGAGATATATTTCAGATGTGTTTTTTCCTCTATGGGCTAAGTTCTCCTTTGGGACTAAGTTGTGTGAACATGGGTATGGTCTGCTATGCTGTGAGTTATTTTGCTTAAAGAGACTTCCAGAGAAGGAGGGGCTGCATGAGACTCTTAGATTTAATTTAAGGACACCATAATCCCTTTTTTGAATTTTCTACCTTGAAAAGGGTAAAGATAATGTATTTTGACTATATTTGATTTGATGTTTGTAAGAACATCATTTTAAGGTAATTATCAGACAGTAAAACTAGCTTCATTTCTCAAGTGTACTAGTTCTATTGAATTCAAGACAGGGGAAGATGATACTTCAAAAATTATGTAAATGTTACTGCTTAATGAAGTCCTTTGAATTAAAGTACTAGTAAAACTCTTTGTAGAGTAATGCCTTTTTTCAATCTTTATACAGGAAACAGATCAATTTGCTTCAGTAAAACCTTGCCAGTTAGTAACTGAGAAGAACTGTGGACAATTTATTTGACTGAGAGTGGGCAGCTCTGAATTTAAATCACCTGGTAACGTGGTGGAAACACCACTTTTCTGACACAGTATTTTACTTTGTTTTCTTTTCCTTGCTGCTGCTTTGTTTCTCAATGTATGCAGACAAGTAGTGACTGTCATCTCTGCTTTCCTGGAACATAATAGTTGCTAAAATAGTGTGTCACATAGATGTCTTTCAATGTCTGCCATCCTGTAATTTCTGCATTTATCTTCTGCACTTCTGCACATTTACAGAAACAGAAACATAAGAGACAAAGAGACTAGGCCTTTTTT
>VXBN01015783.1:35217-46553 GCA_013397395.1 Sinosuthora webbiana
TTGCACAGTGGCTTTGGATTTACCCACAAAATCACAGAGTCAATGTGTGTATCTGTCACATTTGCATTCCCATACTTGGGTCAAGTGTATTCCAGTACTTGGGAACATGTTTGATTGTTGGAACATCCGTATTTTGAGGGGATGTAGTGTTGGGTATAGAATTATCTAAATTGCCCAAATGAAGAGATTTGAAATCTGCCATGAGCTGCCTCTATCTCTTGGTTTATTCAGACATAGGTGAAAAAGAACCCCAGCTAATGTGAAAAATTTTTCAGCACTCAGTATCGGGATCTATTAATGGCATGCTGCCAATTTTATACCCAAGAGCAAACCAAATCATCCATCTTTACCCCAGTTTCCCACTTGGAAAATTAGTGGGATGACAATCATTCATCTTGAAATCCTATTTGCACTGATGTCAGGTGTCATCCACTGTACCTCTAAAATGAGACTTTTACCACTTTCTGCAAAGAAAAATATAGATAGAAGTAATTCTGATGAAATGTCTCATTATAAACCATAATGTGATGATACTGTGAAAACATTAGGGAATGCAGCAAGGTATATCTGCTAGATAAGTAATTTTAATTGCTTATACAACTAAGTGTACCCGTCTTGAGCCTCCTTGTAGCTCCTGAGAACTAAAGAAGAACCATTTTGGGCTTTTTATCCATATTTTTAAATTTTGTATGTTTTGTTGTTGTTTTTTGTTTGTTTGTTTGCTCATTTGTTTGTTTTTGTAAAGAGGCAATGAAGACATGGTCTTTTTCTTGGGCTTTTTGTTCAGACTCAATCATAATTGAAAAGCAAGGAAGAAAGAGACATTTCTAAAGCAGTGGTGTGAAGTTTGCAAATGCAAAACATGCTAATATCATCTGATGCAGTCTTTTCTAGGATCCTTTGGGGTCCAGACTTTCTATCATTTAGAGACTTTGGTAAATGCTTATTTTGAATTAGGAAAAAGGAGGAAAAAGTTTGAAATATTATGGTTACTCCAGAACAGATCTCTTTGCTCTACAATTAGAAACTTTTTGCCATAGGTACTGTGTTAGGACGGAACATGACTTATAAGTTATGTCAGAGGATCCATCACTTGTTTTGATGTAACTGATTTTTTTTTTTTTTTTTGACTAAAATAAAGTGTGTTTCTGAGATAGATAGAGTTTTATCCAGCAAAATAAAAATGCACTATGGAGAAAGTGATATGGAGTTTATTGCTTGGCTGATGACAGTATTTCAACAAATACAAAATAAATTGAATAAAAATATTCGAACCCACAGTAAATCATTGTCTCGCTACAAACTAGCAAGTTTTGTCTTTCTAAAAGCTTTCAGGTTTTTTTGTTAGCTGCTATATTAAGCAGACAACGGCTGCTAGCTGGGATGCATATTGGTCTGTACTTAGACTTGTAATGAGTCATTCTTATTATGCTTACCTTTGGGTTACTTAAAATAAGTTATCTCACCTAGTTGTTCCTGTATCTGACACTCATCTGCTTATAATACCATTTCTTCAGTCTGAATTTCTCACTAGAAGATGCATTGTCATGGCCTCATATCAATGAATCTTCTTAAATTGTTGTATTTTTCATTTCAAGGGATAAATGCTTATAGTTCTTTCTCAGATGGTAAAAATTCTGTTTCAAACTGCTTATAGGAGCAAATTGTCCTCTTAAGCATAAGGTTTGACTAAAAATCTAGGATTTCATAGGAGTTTGATAATACACAATGGTTTATAATACAAATCCAATGGGACCTGAAGTAATAGATACTCTGGATGCTTTGGTATTGAGGGATAAGAACAGAAAAAACCCTGTCTCAGCCACTTGACTGGGTCCCCTGTAATTTTTCCTTGTCTATTTGGATGCAGTTTGCACTGGTCTTGGACAATAGGTCATCACTTGGGTGAAATCATGTCACTTTTGCTTCCTCCAGTCAGCAGATGAGTCAGCCACAGTTGCCTGACAGTTGATGTTTGGGCACTTCATGGAGTAAGGTCAGTCTTACTCTCTTTGACTGAAGAGCTTGTGCTCAGGCACTGATGAGCACAAAGATCAGTAATGAAAGAGCCATCTGTTATTTTTTCGCTTGGGGCACATCCGGGATAACAACTTAACTTATAAACCAGTTTTATTCCTGCACAGGTTTACCATTCTCTGAGTGCATGGAATGAATGAAATTGTCTGTATTATATGACTTCTTGACTATGTTTTGTGGAGGTGCTGCGTGTCAGTGTTAGGAGATGCTTACGGTGCAGTTGTAGTTTTACATCATAAGGTAGCTAAAATTGTCTTCTATAGTTTGGATTTTTTGGCATCCTAAATGCAGTGATTTTTCTTACTTAAAAATGTCAGGCTTACTTTGATAAATTCAGACAGATTCTTTTCTCCAGTACATACGGACATGCAGTAATGTTACGTGTTTTGAAGGCCTTTTGCCCTTACAACTGGATCTGAAAGCAGATGTAGCTGAAATCTGTCCCTCAAATTCCAAACTTTAAATCCTGAAAAATCCTATTCTGCTTACTCCTGTGCCTGAATGCCTGAACAATTTTACTGGCTTTTAAAACCTTGTGTCACCTAGTCTTCAGTTTTGTGACTACAGTCTGTCAGTGACTTTGGTTCTGTTTCTAAAAAAAAAACAGCTGAATTCTAAGCTTTTGACAATTTTGTAGCTGAACACCTTGCTTATAATTCAGAAGAACAGGAGTTAAAAAACTTGACTCTTATCTGTCTGAGTCAGTCAATGCTTCATCTTACTGCCTTCCATGCAGTAAGAAGATTTGGTCTCATACTCACTTTGGGACTGTCATCTGTCTTTCTGTGGTGGATTCATTGTACCACTTCTCTTACCAGGACCTAAAACATTCAGAAAATGGGAGAATTCTTCTTAAGACTAGTAATGTTCATCATCTGTGCCTCCTGTTTTTCTGAGCAGTCTTTCAGTCACCAAAATGGGAATATTATACCTTATTTCTGAATCAGATCTTACAAACAGTGATCTTTTGAGTGACTGGGAACTTGGCTGTGAGATGTGATGTTCTCCTGCCTCGTGTCTCCATATTGCATTTGGAAGATTTGTTTATGGACTGAGAGCAGGGCAGTGAGTCAACATTTGTAAGATCTCTTGCTTAAGTTATTTTACTGCCACATAATTTTTGTCATACCAAATTTTAATGTAAAGCTAACCAAGACTCTGCAAAAGGTCTTAAGGGTTAGTGTTATAATTAATAACCTAACATAAACCATAGATATGCACAGTTACTGAAAACGTTTTTCTGCACTCCCTTCCCTTAAATATTCTTCGAGGTTTTTGAAATTGAACAGAATGCTGTTCTGCTGATGGAAGGTGAAACACAGGAAGAACAAACAAAAAATTGTAGTTTGAAAATTGAGCTTATTCTGGTGTATGTGGGTGTTAGTGGAGCTTCACGTGGTCTCCAGATCAGTGAATCAGTACATTTTCCTTTTCAGCAAAACATCATAAACAATTAATTCCACAGGACACTAGGGCCTGCTGGCATCTGTAGAGGTAAAACAAGCAGGTTTTAGTAGTAAGTGCTGTAAGAAAAGCAGGATTGGGGTGGGGGGAAGGAAGTGTAATGTTTTGGCTTCCTCACAACAATATTTAAATGCCAACTGTGTCCTAGGCCAACTGGTTACAGTTAATCCTGTGCATTTAGAGCAGTCGTGTCACATATGTTCTGGAGACATCTGCTGCAGTATAGGAGGAGGACAGTGGGACAAGGAGGGAAGTCAGTTTATAGAATATGCATCAGTGTGTTCAGATCCTGTTACCCAAAAGGTACCCTGTCTGTCAAGCAAGGAATTTATGTATCTTTCCTATGCTCTTTTATCATGCTGGTGTAGCAAGGCCTCCATGATAGAACTCAACTGCTTTTCCTCTTTTTCTGACAGGAAAGTGTGTAACATAGGGGCTGCTGAGTCTTAACTTTACTCACATTTTGCTTTACATGAAGGAGTTCCCTGTATTTTCCACTGCTTCTGTGAGTATTTGTGGATACAAAGTTCTAGAAATCATGTGCAATCATTTTTGTATAGACTGTTTTAAAAAAAATGAGGAGAAATAGGGAGAAAATGGCGTCAAAGGACGCTAGGAGATTTAATTGAACAAATACTCTTTTATATAGAGCAATAGCACTTTTCTCTTAGTGCCTCCTGTGACAGTGCCTAAAGGATTTTTATCTCTTTTCAAAGGTGAGGAAACTGAAGCAATGCTATAGCCAATTTCCTTGGCTCTCTTGTGCAAGTATCATTTGTATGGGATATGCATTTTAAATGAGTAAAATTCAAAGCTATTTTTTTAATGCTTTTAGTGGGAAAATGGGTTATGCAGAGCTCTCATAGGAGTTTGGATGCAGCATTACTGAGATCCATTTCCGCATATGTAGAAAACCCTAATAAACATGGTTTGCTTAGCAATGGTATATCATTGCTGCTTACGTGCAGAGAAGATGCTTCTTGTATAGCTATCGCTCTTACAGTTTCATCTGTGGAGTTAAGAAGCAGAATAGATTAATGACATAAAGATTACTACAATGGTAGTTTTACCCTCTTCACAAGAAGACCTTAACAGGGAAATTGATGTTGCTAATAATGTTTCAACCTTCAGTTTAAAGAGATTGTATTTGGAGAAAGAAGGACTCGTACTATTTCCTGGTTTTGATAGAAAATTGAGCTTTTCCGTTCTGATACTGATGTCATGATCACAGAGACACCTGCACATTTATCACTGTTTTAGTTAACTTGCATAAACTTAGCACCAGACAGGATCACTCTGACAGAAGTTTTATTTAAAGAGCACTGTGGGCCCGATAAAATCTGTCTTCAGAGGAATTCAGGGACAGACATAAGAATACAAGTGGAGGTGTAATTATCTCACAGCTACTTACATCTCTATTAGTCAAAATCCCTGGTAAAATGCCCAAACGCACTTGTTCCTTTCCAAATAAACAGACGTTGCATGTAAGTGAACAGCTTGTGTTAAGAACGTTGGCTGCTAATTAAATACTGCAATAGTTTTCACATCTATTTCATTTAATCACCCAGTGAATATAATCCTAAGAAGTACATTGCAAGAAAGAAATTGTACTTTGTGAAACTTCCTATCCCTAGAACCTTCCTATTCCTAGAACCAGAGCAATGAATGGTTCCTGACATTCAGTTATCTCCCTACCTGTTTTAAAAATAGAATCTGCAAATACCTGACCTGACATTTGATTATTCATGTATCATCCATAAAAAAACAGAAGCAATAAAACATGTCCAACTTTGATGACTCTTTTTAATATTTACAACTTCCGAAGCTGCTTCCTACCTTAAAACTTTCTAATAATAACCATTGAACAAGTAACAGAAGGACCACTCTTTTCTCTGTGTTTTCCTTTATGATCAAGAGCTGGATCAGTGAGTTTCAAATTAACTAATAGGTGGCAATGAAAACTTATTAAGAAATCAGTCTCTTTGAAATTGAACATGAGTAATGTCCACCCTGCTGACAGATTGTGCCACTTGGGGATGGCAATGACAGACTATGATCATAGGAATTGCCTTACGAGGAAGACATGTGTAATTAAAGACTGTGTCTAGGTTTCTTCAGATCACTGAAGAGTATCAGCACCTGTTACCAGAAACTAAATTTTTACTTGTTTTTTAAAGATACCAAATATTCCAAAAGAGGTCAGTTGAGTAATTTTATCACAATGAATATCACAGGAGAGCATGGTATGAAGATAATGTTATGCAGACAGGGCGTCTTGATAAGTCTCTTTTGGATCTGTCTTTAGCAGAAAGATTCCATCTGTTTTTCAAGGAAAAATTGAAATACCTTCTTCTGAAAAACATGGAGGACTAGTGAGTGGTGCTTTTTCACATCTTGCTGTTACACCTTGTGTCCTTAGAGTGTTTGTTTTTCCCCTATTGCACTGTATTTTGAGTGTGTTACTCCAGAATTAAAAGGAATTTATGGGAAATTTGAAAAGCATGTTCTGTCTCATCTTTTAAATGCATATATATGGAAAGAATATCTGCTGTTGTGGTGTTGTATTATATATTGTAAATTATTTACATTTGTACTTCAAGCACTGGCTTCCATTATGGCTGGCTACTATGATGAATGGCATATTTCTATATGGAGCAATTAAGAAAGAATAACTGTGGAATAGGTATTTGGTCATTCATCTTTCAGAGAGGAGGTGATGACATCAGATCTCTTTTGAGCATGACATCCTTGGGAGCTATATCACACCAGTGTAAGTGCAAGGTCTTTCTACAGCTGCAAAGCCTTACATGTGCAGACTGCAGATGGCTTACCTAGGTGGCCAGGACACGTTTTAATGTCTATTTCAAATGGCTGAAAATTCAGCTGAGCAGCAGTCAGCATCCTTCAAGTTGACTCTGGATTTAAATGAGGAAGACAGCAGTTTGCTTGGGCTGCATGTTGCTAGATTCTGCTCCTGGCCATGAGTTCCAGCTCTTCCACCACTCCGCTTTGTGGTGGGATTTTTCCTTTAATGAGGAAGGGGATTGTGGCCAAAATGATCTCTTTCTAAGTCAGTTTGCCCAAGTTGAATTCTTGACATTTTTAAGAGTAGATAATGTAGTTATGTATATAACAAGAAAATGTACATTTCATGGAGTAAGTGCAGATCTGTCCACAGCTTTACCACCAATAATGGCCAGTAAGAACTGGCACATTTTTGTCCAGATTAGTTACATCTGGGAAGAAAAACTATTTTGCTGATGATGCTGCCTTGTCAGGACGTTCACAGCTAATTAGGATGCAAACTCCTCTTATCTGTTATGTGGTGGCTGTCTGGGTTAGGTTGCGTCTGAAAATGTGGTTTGGTTTTGGGCGCCTTGTTCATATTTATTCTGGTACTATCCTGAGAATGACAGTATCTCTATGTTGATTTGTTTGTAGCAGACTTAAAAAGCAACTAAAATTTTACTGCCTCAGTAGGGCATGTGGGACCCAGTAACTCATATTGCACTTTATAGTAGCACCCAAGCCAGACAGTCTAATGGGACATTGCAATGCAGTTTCTCTCACTAGGACCAGACAGAGCTGCATAGTCACACTGCAGTTGCCAAGGGTAACTGCAGTAAAGGCAAGTACAATATTTGGAGGCCTGAGTTCTGCATCTGAGTATTCCCATGGGCTGTGTGGACCCAGATTATCTGCTGTCTTCATCCTCCTGTGATCTATGACTCACTTTCTGTGCTCTATATTCTTACAAAGTAATGCTTAAGTTCATTCTGTTACAGTCTTTCAGTGGTATCTAAAGGTATTTTGCACTGATGCAAGGAGCAAATACTGAATGATCATTTAAGATAATGAGTGAAATTGGCAAAGTGCTGTTGAAGTTGTGAAGAGCATTTGAGGTCAAAATCAGCTTTACTTTGTACCCTTTGCCTTCATCCAAAGTCAGGAGTGGCAGATGAAGTTAGCTCTTAGGATTCTCGTTTGCTGTTTGTATCAGGAGCATTTACAAGGCTAGCTTTTATTAACGCTGATCAACCTGAAGCTAGATGCATGCTGAACAGACTGCCTTTTTGATACAGTTGGTAACTGCAACATCCTGATGAGAAATTAAAATGTGTAAGTATTGAAACTTCTTGAGATATAAGATGCTAAAAGTCTTAAAGCAATCAAGAAATAGAGCTTTGCTGCACCTTTATTTAGCAAGTGTCTTTCTGTGCTTTGGGGTATTGTCCCCTAAACCAGAGGAAAACAGAACAAGAAAGGAAACAGAGCTTCTGCATAGAATAGTGTCAAGCCTGCACAGCTTAAAAAAGCAACAAGTACAGGCCTTTTGTAAAAAGCATACTGCATTATCAGGTTAATCATTCCATTAACCATATCAATCAGGTTCAGAAGGGTAGCGTGCTTTTCAGCCCTTTAATGCTGAAGTTAGATGGTTCTGGTAGACCTTCCTGTAAAGTCCAACTTGCATCTATCAAATTTAACAAAATCTTGACCCCAAGTGGTTTTTTTCACCTCAAAATGTCCATGTTCTTTTTTGAGTAGTATCTCTCTGGCTTTCTGCATGTCAATGTTAAATATCTCTCTGAAAAAGATGATGGCTACTGCAGATATCTAGCAGCCATAATATCCTAATATATTTCAAAGATTGGTAGTTTTGTGCTGTACATCCTTCGATTAATAATTATTTTATAAACTTGCTGAAAGCTATATATATGTATAGTCACAGATCCACAATACTTTTGGAACATATTTTCTTTTAAGAAAAACTTGTTTTGGTTTGGTTTAAATAATTGTAACTCAGTTAGTTTAAAATTCCATTAAATGTTGTAAATACTGCAGCCACATATGGTAGACAGACTCTTCTTACAGCTAGATAATCCTTCTGATATTGGTTTGGAACACACTGCAGACCAGGAAGAAGAAAAGAATGGTCTTGACCTTTCCTTTAATACTCAAAGATAGCCTCCTGAAACTCACAAAAATGCTTCTCCACAGCTCTTACTCATTGTTCTGCAGAACATACCTTCAACCAGTAAGGCAAGGGAAAGTTTCAGCAAGGAACAGGAATAAAATAGCATAAATAGTAACCAGTCTAACGAAAAAAGTGGGCTTATGTTCTCTCCAGCTGAGACTCCATCAGAGTTCAACTGATGCAGAAATAGTACAACTTAAATTGATATCACAGGATAGAGTCTCACAGAACTTCAGCTGGGAATTGAACTCTCAGTTTCTAAACCCTCTTTTTACTGATTGTAGCTGCCCTAGTAATATCTTTAAGAGGAAGAAATGTGCATTGGAAAGAGTTGAAGGTACATTAGGGTCAAGACCTAGGATAGACTAATGTACCTCAATGCTGTAGCGAGTAGCAAGCTTTTACGTATTGCATTAGAAGGTAATGAAGGCTCCAAAATTGGCAGTTGCATCAGGGAGACATCCCCATGACTCATCTTGCATAAGCAGAGCTGAGTCCTCATGCCAAAAATAGAATAAAATACTCCCATTCTATGAAGTGAAAGCAACGTAGTTGTGGAAATTTTTTTTTTCCTTTTTTTTTTTTTTTTCCTTTAGTTTTATTTTAGTTGTGATTTTGTGGCTCTTAATTAAGCAAGATTTTCACAAACTCATAAAGCGTCAGCATGGAATTAAAAAAAATCAATCAGATGTATGTGTATGTGTTACCACAACCAGATCCTTCAGTACCAACTATTTTAATTGTGGTAATTTTCATCTTATTAAAAATGGACATTAATTGCCCTGTGTTCCATCACAATTTTAGAAATTGTCTTTTTAAGAACGTTAAGGATTTTGTTAGATGTATGGAAAAACAGTCTTAAGTAAGTTTTTTCTTTTATATTGTGTGACTGTAAATGGTTAGATTAAAAAAAAGAGCCATATTTTTTACTGTGTTTTCACAGCACCATGCCCAAAGATGTATTTTTTATCTCTTATATTTTGTCATAATACTATTTTTAAACGTAAGATGTTAGTCATAAGAAGTCAAGACTTTGAAGTAGCCGTAGCCATGACAACCCTCACTCTTGGGGGTGCAGTACAAGGTCTGTCGTGTGTCGTTGGACGTACACTGCATGTGACTGGCTGAAATGTTACTGTCTATGGTAAAATTACTTACAACTTCATTAAAGACTACTTTTTCTAGGTCATGCAACAAATTAGCCACAAGCTGCAATTCAGGAAATTAGTTGTCTCTGCTGTGCTTGTTCCATCAAACAGTAGGTAAAGACACTGTTGTGCAAGCAAGGTCTATTAAAAAGGGCATGTTTTGTGGATTATTCTTTTTATTTCTTTCTATTTACAGTTTTCTTCTCACATTCTTCTTACTTTTCTTTATTTCCTCCCTTTCTTTTTCTTATTTCTCTGTTTTTCTTTTTTTCTGTTTCTCTGTTTTCTGCTCTTGATCATACTTCGTACTTAGCACTGGTGAATTTGTAAAACAAGAAAATAGACTTTTTTTTAAACTTACTTGGAAAATGCACATGTTTTTTAACTCCGTCTGAGTTGTACTAATCTTTAGTTGCATAATTCTCACTGCAGTGAGTTGGAGTAATTGAGATGTCTTGCAATCCTACCTTTAAGTATTTCAGAATTAAAATACAGCACATTTTCTGAAGATGTGTTTTCCCTGAGGACATGTGGGGCTCTCCAAGGCAATATATAGATGAGTGATGTTCTCTTGGGCGCCATCAGTATTCAGCAATGCAGTTAGAAATGTCTGAGTGAAACTCTGAAGCCGCTGTCGCTAACTGTATGCAAAAAAAAAAAAAAAATCTGTGAGCAGGGTTTAAGCATTGTACATAACAGCAAAAGTGTTTATGATCATGTCTCATGCATTGTACATAACAGCAAAGGTGTTTATGATCATCTCTCTTTGTCAATCTATAAATACCAGATTAAAAGAATTTCAGAACTTTATTTAGCAAACATAAAAAAATGGGTTCTCTGCAGAGTTTTTATCAAAATAAATTCAAACTTTTTTAAGCTCTCAGGTAATAATTAATATGGTGGGAAGTTATGTTATGAAGAACTTTATGCGGGTTGTGGTTTTGTTGTAACACAGTTCTGTACAGATTGCACAGTAGAGCTGAAACAAAGTAAGACCCATGGGTTTTTTAAATTAATGCTGCCCATTCTATGTATTGAATGAGAAAATGATAATGGAACTGCAACTAATTCAAAAATTGTAAAAGTTTATACACTTTAGTGATATATGCGGAGAGCATATTAGGAGCTAAATTAAAGTTACTTAGAAAGTCTAATTGTGCCATTTATTGTATTTTTGAATGCATCTATAAAACCTTCCTTATCGTTAAAACAATTTTATGCATGTGGTTTAGTTTATGTTTTTATTTCTATCAAATACATTTGGACAGTATTTTAACAATAAATATAGATACAGTATTTCAGATATAAATTTAGATGGCAAATAACTCATTAGAAATACAATTTATTATTAAAGATACCTTTATTACGGTTCATACTATTATAAACTTGCATAATATTATAAATTTAAAATATATTTAATTTAAAATTTTATATATATATTTATCAAATCAAAGAATACATATTCTTCAAGTTAAGGCATCTGCTGTGTTATGTCTCTGAATGTTAAGGAAGTCTTACTTTTCAGTTGGACAACTTGAACAAAGCTAACGTATATTTTTTATGAAGTTGCTTGGGAATGAAGTAGGGAAAAATTGTATCCAGGCAACAGCATCTTGGATCTTAATAATTTTACAACATCTTAGATCCACTTACTTAATATTGAAGCCATCTTCTGATCGAAAAAGAGCAACTTACATAAACTACTTGTT
>VXBN01015786.1:850-28440 GCA_013397395.1 Sinosuthora webbiana
ATTTCAGTGACTGCATCACTTTGCCCCAACTTTTTAAGCATTTTCCCGTCCCAGAAGCAAGGACGTCATCGGCTAGGGCATTTGTGCATTTCCCCCAGCATTCTGGATGCAGAATGTCGACGGGGCGATCGATTGCATTTAATACTAACAGCTTCTTAATGGAAGCATCAAAATCTTTAAACCTACATTTAATTCCCCACTGAGCATAAATTTCGGAAATTACCTTGCCGAGGGACTCCATTCCCTGGCGGTACTGGGAGCGTCCTCCCTGTCGAAGTCAGTACCAGCTGCTCCGACCGTCTCCTCCTCCAGAGAGACTCCCGATTCCCGGAGCGCGCACACACCGTGTGTCGGGGGGCACTCTGAACGGGATGGACTTCCGCGTGTGAGTGCGTCCCGGGTTTCGGCACCACTTATTGCCTGCATGTAAGCAGGCAGTGACGACCTGGTTTGGTAGGAGACCACAGCGAACTTACAACCTGGCTGGACAAACCACTCCTCACACCAATATGATGAATGGTGGAATGTGTTTATTTCTTGTGGGTGCCTCCCTTATATAGTCTTGGGGTGCCCACGTCACTTCCTTGGTGCTACATAACTGAGCACCTTTATGGAGAGGAGGGGCCCTATCTCCTCGTACAGCGCGAGATCTTCCGGCCGGTGTTTTGGCTGACTACACTCAACACAGCATTTCAGACAACAACATGCTGGGATATAAATTTTCAAGTTCATCTAATAAAATAAAAGGCTTCTGTTCTTGTAAAGTTAAAGAACTCCTTTATAATTATGTCTAGTATAGTGGTTTGTTGTGCACAGTTAAATCATTTCTCATCATCCTCATTCCAAACGGAAGATGTTCTGTAGCAATCTTATGCACATATTTAACATCTTTATGACAAAAGTAAACAAACAAAAAAATTTCACAGTACTGTTCAGCTTCAAAAAGAGAATTCCAGAAATATGAAATTAGCTGGTAAATTAGCAACCCTCACGAACAACCCTATCACACTTGCCTGTTCTTTCTTTCATTCCTCGAATTTTGAAGAGAACAGAAGACACCAGAAGTTGGCACCAAATATGTTGTACAAAACCCACAGGACACTTCAAGCAGTTTGTTATTTTATACTGAAGTTCACTGGATCAACTCAGTGTGAAAACATCAGTGAAATGCTGCATTCTTCTCTATTGAGAGCAGTGGGATCTGGATGATTTGAATCTTTTTCAGCAAAGTTACACAAAATCCAGGATGTCCTGGCTCCAGTCAGGACAGGGTGTATTTTAGTAGTAACCAGAAGGGGGCTCGGTCAGGACATGAAGGTTATTTTATACCACCTAAGCCATTTGTCGGGTGCAGGGGAAAGGGAATTTCTTCTGGGGAAAAGGAGCTCCTTCCAGCTGAGGAAATGTGGTGGAGGGAGCCACCTGGTATAGTCTATTATTGCAGGGTTATTTTCCATGGATCGTTTCTTTTTTCTATCCTATGTAATTAGTACTTCTGTGGTTTCCAGTAAATTGTTCTTCTCTGAACCTGTGATCTTTACCTTTTGTGTCTCCAATTCTCCTCTGCAGCCCACTGCGGCGGGCAGGGTGGAAAGGGAGAGGGCAGTGAGGGAGCAGGTTTGGGTTTTTTCAGTGGGAATACTAATTGGGGAATACCATCCCTAAAGCACAACAGAAATCTTGGAATATATGCCTGCTTACATGTTTTCTGTAACAATTTTTAGTATCTCAATTTTTATACCAAGCAAGCCTTAACTTGATGGGGATATTGTATTTATTATGAAAATCATTGGCATAAGCTTTATTTCACATGCATGTGTGAAAGAGAGTATCTGTGCAATGCTGCAGTTGACAATGTAGCTGTGTGCAGACAGCCCTTTGAAGCACTGGAAGCATCTGCTGCTTCTGCTACAACCTAGCAAGTGCTCTTTGCCAACTAGCTACTTTCTCAGTCGGTGCATGCACGGTTAGCCTGGTCTTTAGAATCAGTGGCTGTGCCTCCTATGTCCATCTCAGGCACTGGCATCAGCCTCCACTGGAACATTGTGTAAGCAGCAAGTCAGATGTGCTCACATGCAGCAAAGATGTAAATACACTTCTCATATATGTTCCAGTCACATCCAGGACACGTTACGTACCCCCTCATCCTCCCTGTGATGGCCTGAGAGACACTACTAGGGCAGGAAAAGAAATTTGCTCACAGATGAATTCTGTTGAGTCTATGGAGTAATAAGTCCACTGCCAGGTACAAAGCTGAGAGAAAAACCCACAGAGAACTCAGGAAAATTCAAGGCCTGTCTCCCAGAGACCACCATAAGCAGAAGACTGGGCAGAAGCCCTGATTCTCACCCTGCATTTAGACCTGCAAACACAACCTGACTATGCTGCAGTTTGCAAAGGAAAAGCCAGGACAACGCCCAGGTATTGAAGCTAGGGAAGACTAATTTCTTTACTACTTATTCACTAATGCTTCAACTTGCAGTGAAATAAATTATATCCTTACATTCCTGTACTGTGTCTCACCTGCCTTCAGCTCAGATGAGGTTAATGCCTCTTAAGCATAACCTATCACAAAGGCACAGGGGCCAGCAGCCACTGCCTGGACTGTTGGTGAATGTTGCCAGTGTGGGAAACCTGACTCACACCTGAAGTGTGTTGTAATCATATGGCATTCAATCATGCCCGCAGCATTGTGAGCTCATGAAACAATCCTGCAGGACAGGAATGAAGGTAGGTACTATGGATTGCCAGCCATGCCTTATTACTGTGCTCAAAGGCCAATGGTCACTGCCTGGAGTAGATTCCAGAGGCAATGGACATAATATGTATTAAAAACCCCAGCTCACTGCATTTAGCTTTGGCTGGAGTGCTCACCTATAGGTGATCAAATATTCCAGTGCCTGTTGGCCTATTGTAAGCCCTGCCCAAGTTTCAGAGGCCCAGGAGACATTTCCTGTAATCAGTCACAACACTCTTTATCCCTTTTCTCTCTTCAAAGCCAGGCAGAGTAGCAATGTTTTTACTGCACACGAGGGTAATGGATACAACATTTGGGAGCAGGGAGATGCGTGAGCTAAGGAAACAAGAAAAAGCCGAGAAACAGGAAGGGAGATGCCTCCTTGTAAGCAACAGCTGCTCTCTGTGGCTCACACGCCTTTTCCCAGCTATCAGCCGTCTGCTCGGAACAGACTCGCCGGCTTTACCAAGGCAACGGCTTTTGTTTCTGCTCTTCGGAGTCGTTTAGCTGACATGTTTGTAAACACCAACGTGCATTTTGTACAAATTTAGCGTTTCACAGAACAATTTTCATAAACACCAGGCCACTTGCGGAACGCCCCACCGCTGCCACCAGCGCTCTCCGCAGGCCCAGCGGCCTCCCAGCAAGGCGGGGCCTGCCCGTCCCTCACCGCGCTGCCGCCGCAAAGCCTCTCGGGAGTTGAAGTCCCGCACGCTGCATTTTCCATGGCCGGTCCGTGGCTTGCGGACTCCCTGTCCCATGGAGCGCTGCGGGGGGCCCGGCGCCCGGCCCGCGGCCCCGGCAGCTGGCGGCAGGGCGGCTAGTTCAAGTTGCCATAGCGGCGAGGTGAGGTGGGCGGAAGGTGCCTGGGACGGGGCGGCCTCGCCTCGGAGCGCTGCGCGGTGAGCGCTGGGGCTGCGGGGAGGGCCGCGGCCAGGGCGGTGTGCGGGAGGCGGCTGTCCGGCTTGGAGCGCAGCGGGAGGGCGGGCGCGGATGGGAGCGGCGGCGGGAGGCGCGGGGCTCCTCGGGACGGTCCGGAGGCCCGGCGCCGTGCTGCGTTCCGCGGTCCTCTCTGGGACGAAGAACTGGGAGACTCAGAGGTGGAGTCGGTGTTAGTGAAGTTCCCTGCGTGCCCTCCGGGAGGAGGATTTCCAGAGAGCATTGCTTGCTTATGAACGGTGTGAAGGAACTGTTTTCTGTGTCGTGCTGCTGAAGTGTGCCGGGAGCACCGTGTGACAGTTTGATAATAAAATGTGGTGCTTAACCCTGAAGGCACAATGGTGAAAAACCGCCATATGCGATCACCTTCCTGTCTTTTTCCGGGCTCAAATACAAGCACTGAAGGAAAGGGCCTTTCAGGTCCGTTTCTGGAATGACTATAATTTTTTATTTTCGTCGTGCTTAGTCTTACCTATAAGACTTCAACCACTCCTTTAACACTAAGTTAGTTACCTAGTGATAGATTAGTTTGTGTGGAGCTGAACAAATAAAACACTTGAGGAATAATCAAGTTGTGTACACTGACTTTATCTTTTGTTTACTTGAGCCGAAGAACTTGACGTTGTGATTGTCAGCTCTATTTCTTACCTGGCAGATCTGTTAAAAAGTCCTTAGTGAAGCTGAAATGCTCTGCCTCCTACAGGGAAGGAAAATACTGAATATTGATGCTTTTCATCAGTTCAGCAAGGGTTATGATCTGTGAGTAGAACTAAAAACCAATAAGAGCCAAGTGATTCTTGCTGTCAAGTAGGTCATATGATCATGTGCTGAAATTAGTGTATCTATTTGGAAAAAGTGATAAATTTTTTTGTTTGTTTATTTTTAATTGACAGGCAAATGTGCATATGGAACATTTCTACAAATTTCTACTTCTTTGTGATTTTTTTTTTTAGTCTAAAGTGAAACTTGCACGGTTCCTTTTAAAATGAGGATGTTGCTTTACGTGTAACAAACTTCTTCATCTTAAAAGTACTTGTGGTTCCTTTTAGGTTTCTCCCGAGAACCAAGAGGAATGCTTAAACATAAATAGTAAGTTTTCTTCAGATGAAATGTTCTCCTTATCCTCTGCTTTCTTTTATGTTTACCTTGATTACTGACCGTTCTTCAGTGCTTTTGCTAGTATATATCTTAATGAGCCTAATTTTGGACAGCTGAAAATAAACCCATTAATTTTTCCTGCTCTAAATCTTTATTTCCCTTTTTTTCTCCAGTCTTTGCTTTTCAGGAGTTGGGAATCTTATGGTTGGGTCTACTTGTTTGTTGGATTTTGCTGAGTTTTTTTACCAAATTACAGTAAAACCAATATTATTCCACGTGATTATTTCTACCAGTGTTTTATTTATTTTATTTTTCTTTGTCTTTGAAAATACCCCATAATTCCTGTTTCATAGTGCTTAGTGTTTATTCTTTTTCAGTCTCATTAAGGCTTCATTGCAGCTGATGAGAGTGAGGCACTGGAATAACAAATTCTGATACTGTTAGTAAAAATGTGCTTTAGTGAGGTAAGAAGAGCAAAGATGAGGTAAATTCACCAGTTCAGAAAATATAAGGAATACTGGTGTGCTTGGGCACAGACTGAGCACGTTGATTTGGTCTTCTTTCATGTTTGAAAGGTTTTTATCCAAGTCTGGGGGACACAAATTTGCAACTTTTTAAAATTAAATGTAAGGGCCTGGAAAAACATCAAGTTGCCTCCATATAAAATATAAGATTTGAATCCATCCATGGTTTCTTTTGGAAATTTCAGCTCTCTTGGCTAGAAGAATGACAGCTTTAGCGTGACCTTTTCTTTTGTTGACTACAGGGGTTCAAGAGTTTGGCAGTCTATTTCTTCTTTCACCAAGTCATTCCATGACCTTAGGGCAAACTGCTGCAGTGTGTAATAGTTTAAGAAAAAATTTCAGTCTAACCTACCTTTTGAGGGCTGTTATTTTAATCAGTTACTATGTGACTTTACTATACTAGGCACAGCTGTCTGTAGTTTTTAAAAATTTCACCCATCTGATGATTGTTGACCTGTTTTTCCTCTATCTTGCCATCCTTGAGATTTAGCCATCCCCATTCTGAAGACAGCTTAGTGAGTAGTGTGAGGTAAAGGAGAGTGGTTCTGCAGACCAGGATGATTGATAAAACATTGATGTCTCCACTCTACGTTTTGGAGGGAGAATTTGCTTTGGGCCACAATTTTATCATGGGTACTGAACACTTGGAAGCAGTGAGAGTGCTCATTTTCACTTAATTTGCTCCTAAAAGGCTCTGCCTCCTGCTTCTTGACCCTTCTTCATGGTGTGAACAAAGGTCAAAATTGAGGAGCAGTTGGAAGATCTGCTTCAAAAGTACATCCTGCTGACCCATACCAGAATGGCTAATGTAAACATCATCTGAGTTTATGAGGTTGCTTTGGGAATATTGTGCAAGACTGTTCAGTTACAGACAGGAATTAACATGTTACTTTCTCTGGTCTTCCTGCCTAGGCTTCAAGATACTGATGGCAGATTCAGCCAGTGATTCAGACAACTTTCTTACGGGTCGAGTTGGAAGGCGGCCTTTGAGAGCATCCCACAGCAGAGCTCAGAGCTATGGTGCTGAAGAAGTTACAGAGAAGATCCATACTTTAGCAAGCACTTTGCAGGTTGTTTACAAAATGCAGTTTTAAAGTATTTGTAGAGCTTGCATTTCTGTAACACAGGGTCAAATTTTAATTTCTAAAGTTGTGGAATGTACTGTACAAATGGGAAACATTGCTTTCTGTGCAAACCAAAAATGGTTTTGGGAAATCAATCATACTGCTTTTGAGCTGAAAGTGTGTGGCTTGTTACACTTTTATACAGCTGCTATTTCAGACAGTAATAGAATGTTGTTAGAAACAATGATGTGTTGGGGAATACTATTTATAAAGTCAGCAAACTGAATAAGGCCAAATCAGCTTTGTTAGGTTCTCACAAGAGGCATTAAATTTTCTAGCAGAAGGTTTCAGCCTTGTCTTGGTTGTCTTTGTACTGTGTAAAATTTCCAAATTTCTGATAAATATGTAAGCAGTCAATTCATTCAGGATAGGGCTTACATTTCAAATATTTTCTATAGATGTGAAAAAGCACTGTGAGAAGCAATATTTCTTAACCTGTAAGAGATATGTACCTGAGCAAGAGAAGTGGAGGGTGGAGAGTGAATATCTGAATTTGTTTTGCAAGTGGGAGGAGACATTTAGCTATCCTGACACCATTAGTGTTTGACAATTTATTCTCATTCTTCTCTAGCTGACAGTTCTGANTTTTTTTCTGTGTATGTTTGGCAAGCAATATTTTTTCCCCTTTTAATATATGAGAAGAGAAAAATCAATTAGAATGGTCAATTTAAACTTCAAACTTCTTATCTGGAAAATAAACACCAATCTAGAAAAAAAAAGATAATAAGTTAATAAGAATACAGACTGGTTATTTTTTAAAAGGAATTCTTTGGTATTCTGATTCTGTCTGACCTCTTTCTAGCTACTCTTCTGAAATTCTGATTTTAAGCTAATTGCTTTCTGTGGACTGCTTTTCAGCAGATCTTCCATCTGATCCAGGTGTTTATCTGATCAGAGAATACTCATGCAGTGACCTTACCTAGTGTGTTCACCTTCAAAAACTTGTTATTTCTCTGATAACTATTCTGTTCCACAAGCAGATAACGTTAAGGTTTTTGCATTAAAAAGGTTTTTCTGGCTGAAACTTGAAAAAAAACTTTTATTTGAAGCTGAGGCCTTAATGTTGTTCTGAAATTGCAGCATTTGGTTCTGTGTTTTTCTTTTCCTTCATTTTCCTCCCTTTAGCCATGCTGTACCCCTTCAGGCTCTGGTTACTTGAATAGGATTTTGAATGCTTAGACCCTTTAGAAAGCACTTGTGTTTTCAATTTAATCTTACAAATCAATGAGAATAAAGACAATAGTAATGTTTGATTAGAGGAAGTTTCTGTTTTGACTTTTTTTCTAAAACTTTTTTATTTAAGGATACCAACAGAAATCTAAGACATGTTGACCATTTGCTAGGACAATACAGAGAATACAACAAGGAACAAACCAAAGCAATAACAACTGTGAGCAACTTTCACTTTATCTTAATTTCTTAGGTCTTCTCCATTAGTTGAATTCATAGCTGAAAACTTGGTATTAATGGACAGAAGAGATAAGGAGTTAAGTAGCTGTAAACAGAAGCTTTTAATATTTATTTGAGCAAACTAAATCATAATATAGTAATATGTTATATGATGAAATTCTGACAGGTTTTGTTGGCTCATTACTTTACTGGTTTATAGGTACTCAGTAGATTATGTTATGATATTATGCCAAGTACAAGATGTGTAGCTGAAATAGAGTATTAGGAAACATGTTTCTTTTGCATGAAGAAGTGATAAGATAAAAACTGCATTATAGCAGGGAATGGGATTGTGATCATACTGGTGTAGCTTTTTTTTCCTGTCATTCTGTAACAGTTTCTGGGTCTGTTGACCAGCTTGGTCTAAATTACAGAAAGGATGAAAATTCTAAAATGAGTCTTCTACAAGTTTGAAAACAGTTGTCTTAGAGAAAGGAAAACAAATTAGCACTGCTAGGGCAAGAGAGGTTTACAATTTTGTTACAAACAAGCTGCAGCAGGTGCTGCCTTGAAACAGATGCATGTGAAATGTAGGAATGTTTTACATGTGAAGGTAGAGCGAAGAAGCAAATCTGTAGAAAAGAAAGCTGTTTTCTTCAGAGGAAGAGATCCAACCCAGTGTATAATTCTGCAGGAGTAAAACATCAATTTAACCATTGTTTACAAGCTTCTCTTAGAAAAAGGAGAACCTTTAGAAGCTGATGTTTTGTGGATTGTCAAATAAAGGTGACAAAGCAAGTGGCTAAGAACAAAAATTAACAAGTCCAATTGTAAAAAACAGGATGTAAGTTTGAAAAATGAAGAACTAATTTTTGAATATAGCTAGTTCTGTACTCTTAAATTGGGAATGGCTTCCTTTTCCTCAAAGTGAAACTTCTAAAACTGGGGGTTTCTGTAAAGCTGCTTAGGGAAATTTCATAGCCATATGTAAAATTGATTCTAGGTAGGGCTGGTGGAAAAATTCCAGTAAAAAATAATTTCTTTAAAGTTATTTTCTGGATTTTGCATGACTGTTAATGAGCATTTCTGGCAAATAGGTCTTATTTTGGTTGTAGGAGACAAAATTTCGAGTTTTCATGGTGGTGCACCATGTGGTGCACCAGTGTGTTAAGAAACTTGATATTTGAAGCTGCCAATGTTGGAAGCGTGTTTTGCTATAATTAAAGGAATGTGATATATGAGATATTGAAGAAAAGCTGTTATTAATTCATAGCTGTACTTGGCTTAAAAATAGCTTTTATTCCTATAATGGCTTTTAAAGAAATAATATTTTGCATGCTTTTTAAAAAGCAAGTTTGTATTCATATTTCAGTAAATTATAACTTTTCTGCAGTTAAAAGAAACACTGGAGCAATCTATAGGTCAGTTAAGGAGCCAGCGACTAACACAAAACTCTGGAATGAGAAGTGCATCTCTCTCAAGCTTATATCCCAGTGACCTGGATGGAGAAGGAACATCAGGTAAAATACTTAAAGGGCTTGAGTATGCTTGAATTATGTCATATAGGTGTGTTATGCAAAGAGGAAATGAAAAAAAATGTGTAGAGATAGTCTTAAGGAAAGCCATCATTGATTACTTGAAAGAAACTAAGTTTAGAAATTTGGGAGACCTGCATTAAGTTATGCAGTTGTTGATGTAGTAAATTTTTCTAGCTTTCTGATTCTGTTAGTATTTTCTGCTGATATCCCAAGAGATCAAAATGAAACGTTGATTCTTTCAGCTGAGAAAATTATTTTGCCACTGCATGAGTTGTAGGTACATACAAGTTAAAGCTAAATCTAAAAGATATTGCAGCTTCTGAAGGTTGCTTCACAGCAGAAAGGGAATTTAAATTTTAAATGCATGGGATTATGGATGTTTGGAAACAGTGGAAAAGAAAAAACCAGAAATTATTTGTGACCCACAAAAGAGTAGGTTTTTTTCCTCATTTGTCTCAGAAAATTAATTTTATTTTGCGAAAAGGTATATTTGGGAAGGAGTATTCCTTTGAGAGGTAATATTTAATATATTTAAGGAGAAAGCTCTAAAAATTTCATTGTTATGTAAAAGCTGTGAAATATAATAGTTTGAAGCTCTGATAGATTCACATGGAGGAAAAAAGTGGTTTGGTTGGGCAAACAAAATTTGAGGAAAAAACTACTTGTTGGAGAAACAATTCCTCTTTCTGGAATACTTGTATGTCATGGGTAAGAAATGTTTAAATTGAAGAAGAATCCTGAGAAGAGCTAAAAGAGTCATATGCATGTTATGTAATTCAGTAGTTGTTTTGTCTGCAATGTGACCTAGAAGGATATTGTCAGGATGAAATATGCATTTTTCATGAAGTAAAAAGAAAAATCTCCTGTACAAAATTTTGTCTTCCTACCTTTTTTTTTAATCTCATATCTACTACAGGAAACCGCCACTTCCTGCCCACTTCTCCTCTCAGGGATTATGGAGACTCACAGGGCAATAAACATCGGAGGTCAAGATCTGCAAGTGTTCGATTTGTCCGTGAGGCAGATAGTGTGGACCAGGTACAGAGCACTAATGGGAGTTGCTCTTCCAAACAGGCAATATGTGGTCACCAGACTCTTTGCTTTTACATTAAATGAGGTGATTCTGAAGATGCAGCTAAGGATGTTTCAGCTGTGATTTGTGCTTTCAAGGTTACCTGCTTTTTTCATTAGGCCTTTTTTATTAGGCTTTTTTAATTACAAGAGGTGACTACCTTTTGTATCTGTCATGATATTTCATGCAAATCATTATAGAGGAAAAGATGCAGATGGTAGTGATATCAAAAGTAAAATAGGAAAATAATTTCCATACTTTTTAGGCCCTCTAATGACAAAAAAAAAAGAATCTCTGAATAGCCTGTTTAGTCTGGAGAAGACTGAGAGGGGATCTCAGTAATGTATATTAATATCTCTAACATGGGTGCCAAGAGGACAGTGCCAGACTGGTCAGTGGTGCCCAGTGACAGGACAGGGAGCAATGGCCATAAACTGAAACACGAGAAGTTCCACCTCAACGTGAGGAAAAACTTTACAATGAGTGTGGCAGAGCACTGGCACAAGCTGCCCAGGGAGCTTGTGGAGTCTCCTTGTCTGGAGACACTCAGACCCCACCTGGACAAGTTCCTGTGCCACCTTTTCTAGGTGACCCTGCTTTGGCAGGGGTTTGGATGGGATGATCTCCAGTGGTCCCTTCTAGCCAATTAACATCTACCTTCATGCTGAAGTTCAGTGAGGCTGTAAGGGGATTATTCTGCTTTAGTTAATGGCATAGTGTCTTAGTGCTTTTGCTTTTACTTCAGCATAGCTTGGATTGATTTTGAACCAGGTAGTTCTTCATCTTAGTTCTTGGTCTGACCTGTGAGTGGGATAATTTGAGCCTGTATTTCAGGCAGATGATGGGAGGAGTAGAGGATGTGTGTGCCACAGGTAATTTTCATACCCCCTAACTTGTATCTGCTTGCAGACTTCAGCAAAAAGACATTAATTACCTTAATGGATAAGATTATAGTGTTTACATTATCCTACAGGTAGAGAGGAGATTTCACTACCTGCTTTTGCTTTTTCAGACAGGGTGGCTAGACTTGCTTGAGTGAATCTGTGTAGACTCATATTAAAGAAGCTGATTGTAAGGTATTCATATTTGCTTTATTAAATCAGTCTCAGCTTCCATATAATTTTAAACTTAACTACAACAAGTTTTCTCAGTTGACTTTTTGGAAAATACAGAAATTCTAGGGTTTTATTTAACCCTGTTTCATTGTCTTTTCAATCTAGTTCTCCCCTCATTCCTTCCTTCCCCAAGGTAAGTGTGGAAAATAATCATTGGAAGGAAATAGTTATATGGAAATCTTTTGTCTCAACCATCCAAAATCCTTAGGACTATTTTAGATTATTTCTAGATATTCTATAAATATCTTGGAAATTTTATTCAAGGGAGTTCCTGCAATGCATACAAAGTTCTTTATATTCAGTAACTATGTAGCCAAATAGCTTTTTTTTTTCCAGTTTTGATGATAACTGCTGGTTTATTCCTTATTCTTGCTTTTCAGTGAGTGAATATGGCCTTTTTCTTTCCATTAACTATTTTGTGAGAAGAGTATAGTGCTTTGAGGAATGATGAACTAGAAGTAGCCATTGATCATGATTGTAGGTAGAAATTAGACCAGAGATAAAGCAGTACTGCTTAACTAAAGATGTGGCTTTTTCTTTTTTCTGTAACCACTGTCTCTTTATTCCCATTCTGACTTTTTCTAGCTGAAGTAATTTTTCAGCCAAATGGTCTTTTAACACATTTAAGTACCTCTCCTTCCTTAGCACATACATTTTTAAAATATGATGTGTTATTTCAAAGTCTCTCAGGTCAGGTTGAAATTTCTGGTTAATCACACAGGGGAGGTAGTAGTGCCTGTGTGTGAATGTTGAGGGGAGTCAGCTTGGTTGTGGAAGATCAGGTTTAAATCTAGGGCACAGAACAAAGGAATATTATAAATTAGGGTTTTTCATAACGATAATCCTGGCCATGGAATGGTTTACAGCAATAGGTTGCATTAGGATGGATTAACTGTCACTTTCTATATCATGAAGAGTGAATGACCTATTCATTTTTTTATTTGCTCCCTAAATCTTTGATGATAAATTGGGAGCCTGCTGAATGGGGAACGTGGGAGGTTTTACAGAGGAAAGTAGATGCGTGGTTTTGTTTTTAGTTTTTTTTTTTTCTCCCAAGATCTGAAAAAAGAGTATATAAAGTCTTGAGCAAGGTAAAATACCTATTCTTGGTAGTTCCTCAATACATTATACTGTTCTGCTTGTTTTGTTTCAAGTTCCTATGTAATCTCTTCATAGTAGCATATATTGCTGGGCAGAACTTTGTTTTACCAATACTAGTATCTATTAATGAAATATGACATAGGAAATATATCTCTCCTGAACATTACTTGTTCAGATGTTTCAATTTGCTTTGTATTAGGTTAAAGAGGTGGTATAGTGTCGAAGCTCTGAACCACAGAAAAAAACCCATAGTTAGAAAAATTGGTTTAGCAAATAAAGTACTGAAAGTTAAATTAGGATGAGCAAGTTTTGTGAAGGGTGGATTGAAATAGAAGTGCACAAGCCTGATCCAGGCTCAACTACAGTTCATGGAGTTTTATTATTTTTTAGGTTATTTTTATCTGCTTTTTAAAAGTGTGTATATGACTAGATACGTATTTTTGGACTATCACAGAAAAAAGGGTTCCTAAACCTTGGCCTAATTTGTGTACTTTTATTTACAGCTGCATTCTTTCCACCAGTCTCTTCGAGATCTCAGCAGTGAGCAAGTTCGCCTGGGAGATGACATCAGTCGTGAGCTTTCAAGAAGAAATCGGTATAAACAGAATATAACTCCATGTGAAGAACAGTGTGGAAAAAAAAATCTTAAACTCTTTTATTTCAAAAAATAATTTTGGCGAAATTGATGGATTGTGCAACATGTAGATGAAAGCAGGATTATGAACTGCCTGTTTCATGTCATCCTCTGCAGTATTTATAATTGTAAATAACATCTACCAATTCCAAGTTGTATAATATATGGGGCTTTCCTCAGCTTTTTTAAAATGTATGCACAAAATGACAAGGACTAGAGAATTTCTTTTATTACAGCTTTGCTCCTAGTTTGTTCTTGTTACTGGAGTCCCTTCAAGGCAAGCTCTCCTGTAGGCCATAATGTATATGCTTTCTCAACATGTGGTGCTTTGTTCAATAGCAATAACAGGAATTGGACTGTTAATTCCTAGTAGGAAACTACTGTTCAAAAGGACTGTGTAGATGTGTCCATAATTTTGTACCTGTTGACCTGATACCTAGCTGATGCTTAGATGCTCTGTTCCTTTACTTGAGGAATGGGAATGCTTTTTATCATGAATTTTCCACTTGAGGCTTTTTTCTAATTATGCTATAAATTATTACGAATAAGATATGATCTATTATGAGTAGGCTGTAAAACAAATTGAAGCAGCCAAAAATTCTGGGGGGTTGTTGCTGCTTAAAATTATTGTGGGTGTTACTTAGCTTTTGCGCTGTGAAATATTGTCTTACCTATATTTTTATATGAAGGACTGATGCTGAATTAAGAAAGACTCTAGAAGAATTATCTGAAAAGCTCACTGAGTCCCAAAGACAAGAAACGGTGAGTGTGACTAACATTAAAAGGATTATTTATGTCTATTATTCTAAGCAAGATGTGGGCTTCTAGTTTAATGTGTGTTGGTAATTGGTATCACATATTGATATGTATATCTGAACATGATCTTATTTGGGCTACTATAGGTTGTTGAAATGTTACCCTTCAATAATGAAATCAGCAAGACAAGTTTTATATTTCAGGTGCTTGTTTTAAGTACAAGTGTTTTACAGGTGTGTGTATTGTGAACTTTTCTGTTTCAAAATTCACAGCCTTGGAGAAAGCTGCTTCTTAACTTCGAACATTGGTTTGAGGGCTATTATAATTGTTGAAGGTACCTTTGGAAAGATACAAGCTTTCTCATGTTGTCATGATAAATACTATTGTTCCTTCCTTCCTCCTTCCCTCCCTCCCTGTCCTTGTCAATCCTTATTATCTGTATAGCAAGATGGAAGGAGTCTCTTTGGGCTGCGCTCTTCTCTGAAGGCTTCATGACAAAATGTAACAAAGGAGGCAGGACAGCCATGACAGTCTTTTCTTTTTTGCCTCCTGTATCTGCTGGGAGCAGACTAACTGCAGTCTATGTTACTTGAATCTGGAAGAGATCTGCTGTTGAGATTGAAGTCAAACAGTGTATTGCTGTAGGAACAAGAGAAGTTGAGAATCACCCCAGTAATTAATAGGTGATAATCCTGTAAGTAGTTCTTGACACATAAGGCTTGAGTGTATGCTTTATGTAAGCATTTACTGTGATATTAGTAGCAGAGGTGACTTTTCAGAGCAAGTGTTACATGTGCACATTTTTCCATAGGTGATTCATCTTGCTCTGAAATTGCATGAATTGGTACTGAATGCTCTGTCAAGGGCTGTAGTGATGTGTTTGTCACTGATAACAATATTGTTGGCGTGGACCACTTGTTGGTACCAGCAGACTGAATAAATGTACTTGTGTAAATTCCTGACTCTAGATTAAGTTGGACAGTGATTCAAGAGACACTATCTGTACTAATTACGTTCTTGATATGATAGAGTTCATTAGGGAAAGAAGACTTGCTTTGTCAGACTTTGTAGAAAAATGTGATGGGGTTGTCTTTGTTAGAATGTTAATTTTGATTTCTCCTAGTAGCCTGGTAGGATAAAGTAAGTTTATCTGATAAAGAATTCTTGATACTTGCAAAATGCTGTGTTTTTCTTGTAGCAGACTTCTCAGTATACTTATTTTTTTTCCTCTTCCATGTCCCAGGAAATTAGCAAACTCAGTTTTAACCAAGGTGGTTTTCAAGAAAGTAGCTGCTACAGCTGGCTACATTACAGCTGTTCAGTGCCTTTGCATGGGAGAAACAACCCTTTCAGAGTCCTCTGGAATGGAGACATCCACTGTCTGTTCATTAATGAAAGAAATAACTGGCTCTTTGACCTCTAGAAACTAGGTTCTGTTATCATAGATATTTGGCATCCTTTAGTATGTGTATGCATTTAAGAATTCTTCTAATGAGATTACTTAGTTCATAATTGATTGTCATTGGTGAAAGTGAGTTGGTAAGATGAAATACTTTTTTTCTTAAAACTTCTTTATGCAAAGTTGTGCAGGAACTTTTGTCCTTAGTGCCTTTATGACTTCACTTGGGAGTGTTTATCATCTCGAGCATTGCCATCCTTGTATTTATATTCTGCTGTATGATTCTTGGCAATAAATTGTCAACTTGAAATCTTGATAATTTCACACAGGATGAGCTCATGGTAGAAACATTGTTTTCAGTTCAGTGTCCTTAAATCTTTATTTTTTTAGAGATGTATATCTAAATTCTTACAGTTTGGTATATTTGGAACTCTTTGAAAATTGCCTGTATAGATGTGAGATGATAAAGGTCTAAGTCACTACATTTCTTCTGAGTCACTAGTTCAGAATTTATTTTTATTAGAGTTTATGATTCTTAGAGCCTTTTTGATGTTGAATTTGAATACTTTAAGATTCACACAACACAATCAAAGCACACTATTTTACCTGTAAAGAGAGCTTTTGCATCCCAATACAAAAACCAGATGACATCGAAGGTGGTGACTCACGCATAGTTGGATGCATCTTTCAAGTCAAGCACTCTCCATGGCCTTGTACTTGAGAATCTATGTGCAGTTTTGCTAAAAAGCTTTTCTGATTCTACAACTCTATATCAAAGTCTTTCTTACCTAGACATTTTGTGAGATTCCTTTGTTCTTTTAAAGGGTTTAGATGTTTGCTAGACAGGCATATAAGCAATTGAAAGAATATTTACTCACTTTATGGTTATATAAGATAGCCCTCTTGGATATTTTATTGCAATTGCTTGGATAGAAGCACATCCCAAATGGCACAAGATGCTGATCTTTATACATAAAAAGCAACTTCGTCAGAGCACAGTTTAGTTAAGTGGATGCTTAATTGAGATAGTACTGTTACAAAATGATGGTGGACTGTCTCTGGAAAAAGACAGCAATGTCAACTGAAATGGGTCTTACATGGAGTTACTGTGGATATGATATCTCAGAGGGCCAGTATTATTGTCAGATAATGAACTGTCCCTCAGAAGATCACGTATAAGGATTTTTGGTACTGCACAGGTGACTTATAAAAGGTATAGCACATATCATTTGCCACGAGGGAAGAGTTCAACAATATTTAAAGTTTTATCTCTGAAAAAAGTTTGCTCTTTTTGTGATTTTAATACTCCTGTTTCAAGTAGGCATTGATAATAAAATCGGTCGTAAGAAGAACAGCAGAGAAAATCTGTTGAAATAGATTTCTATTGGCAGGACTTTTGCACTAGAAATAACAGTGGAAAGCTGAAAAACAGGACAGAAATTCAATAAGTAGGGTGGTGTTCTTTGTACAGTAAACATCCAGCATCTTCCACAAGATTATATTTAGCTGCATGACTTAAATGTCACCCTAGTTTTAAAAAGGACATTCTGTTCTTTGTGTTTAATTGCAGGAGAAGGAAGGAACTTTTTGATAGCTTAATCTGTTTTCATAGCTTGTCCTGCTACCTGAAAGCTGTATATGGAGCTCTAGTGTCATCATTATTATTCTGTGTTGCTAAAAATGCATGCTTGAAATCACATTCTAATATGTTCTGAATGCAGTAATTTAGTGCTAGTATTTCATGTCATGTCATTGTGTAGAGCCTCCTTATTGTTTGTACTGTCTTTTGGTGAACCACTTGTCTACATGAAGTTTTTTGATAACATTCAGAGGTCAAGATACATACTTTCGTGGTAAAAATGTCCTGAGTCAGGGTCATTTGGGACAAAGGAAGGCAAGTATGTTTTTAAGTTTACTTTGCATGTACTAATTAATAAAATAACACATAACTGTTTCTATTTTTTTTTTAATCCCTATTGTTGTATGCCACAGCTTCTGTGACAATCTGAGGAAGGTCAGAGAGGCTACAAAAAGAGGGAACATAATTCTTGTGGGAGATTAAAGCCTTCCTGAAGTCTCAAGGTGTTACTAATACCATAGCAATGTACAAAGTATGGGAAACAAATAGGTGTTTTAAGTAGCATCAAAATGTTTGGTGGTTTGTGTTGGTTGTGGAGGTTTTTTTGTTTGTTTGTTGGGGAGGATTATGTCTGTAACTGAAATTTCCATGACAAATATAATGATCTAAGATCCATCTTTTGTAGTACCGTGTTAGAAATAATACAGTTGCATTCTGGAGTGAATTGAAGGAAGTCAGATACAAGGCAAATCACCTCATAAAGTTACCTTCTTACTTGTTCTGAGCTAGTGATAATTTTTAATGAAATCTGAACCTTGCAGAAGTCTAAAGCCTGTCCAGTGCTGCCTCCTGTCATGTTATCTGCACTGCATGCTGGACCCATGACAGTGAAGAAGTTACTGAACTCTCCTTTGGAATGCCATCTTTGGGGATGTTACTTTTGAATCTTCTGTCAAGTCAAAATTATATGTTTTGTTTCTTAATAGCTTTAGTGCTATTAAGTAGGTGCTTCATTGAAAAAGGTACATGTGAGTGCTGAGAAAGCTTCTGTCTTTGGAAACACATAGTCAAAACTTTTAAAAAATGTTTAAACATTACTGTTTCGTTTCTTTATGTTAGATATGTATGGGGAAAAGGATGACAGCTGATTTCCTTGCTTTCAGCAAAGATAGAACAAGTTTAATGACAGTGTTATTTTCTGTCCTTACTACATAGTATCATAGTTTCTATTAGTTGGAGTATTTTATGAATTCTGAGAAGTAAGGCTAAGCAGTATGTGTCAAAACAAACATTGTAATGTGGACTTTATCTTTTACACATTCGTTTTTAATAAGTAATTCTTCTGGATTATGGCTGCAGAGCTTTCATTACTTACTTCATGAAAGCATGTGGTTTGAAATGTAGTACCAGGCATCTCCTGATGACTTTAGGGAAAAATACAGTATTCCAGACTGTAAGATGGCTGTTCATCTGGCTGCATAAACAAGAAATGTTTTCTGAGAGGTGCATTCTGTTGTAAAGAAAAAGAGTGTTTCGTTCATTAAACCTTGGGAAGCCCAGAACATAAGTGTAGCCTTAATTGTGTTTCTGTAAAGTTGTGTTGCTCATGATAAAATTTCCTATCCATGCATATGCCTAGTGCTAATAGAAGTGTGTTCAACAGAGAAAGATGATAACTTAGTCACCTCCACATAGATCAAGAGCTAATAGTCGAATGGTGTTTTATTTTTTATCTCTTTTTATCTCTATTTTTCTCTTTTTATCTAAATGTCATTGGTAATGGTTATATTGCTTTCTTGTGGTTGCTTAAAATAATTAGTTTTAAGGTAGGGAGGAAATGATACATAAATATTTTTCTTGCTAATCTTTAACAAAACAAGTTTAATTTGCTGCCTCAAGAGGGTGCTGTCTGCTAGCAGCTTGAATTGCAGAAGTGAAGCAGTTCTTGTATTCTAGTCTGAATGAGCCTTTATGTTTATAATCCAAGTTGGTTTAATAAACACCTGTTATTTGTATTAGTCTGTACATGGATTCACAAAATATTGGGAAAAAGGTTTACCGTGCTGTAATTATTTTGTGTTGTTACAGTCAATCTCATGTACTTAGTTCTTGTTTATTACTTTTTACTCACAGATTTTGGATCATGAAAGAGGCAAAAATTGATGTGTTTTGCAGGCTGGAGATGTGAAAGAAATGTCCCTCCAGAGGTTAATCAGGCTTGTGTCAGAGAAGCTAAGACTTTGTATTGCAGCTTCACATTAGGCTGCTCTAACCTTGATAATGAGATATTTAACACTTGAGTAGAACCACCACTGTAGAGAAAAATATGCATACACCTAAAGGAGAGTACTGCCAGCAAGATAATTTGGTTCCCTGCTTGAGTACTTCTGGAGTACTCACTGCTATAACTAGTTATTTTCTCTACCATTCTAAATCTGCTTTAATAAAACAGAAATTATGTTCTCTTTTCTTTTTGCCCCATACTCTGTTTACATTTTTGCCATTGATATTTTCACATGTATTAAAAGGCACACTAATTTCCTACAGCATGGGTTTTTCCCTTTTGAAGGTATCAGAACGAGTAGAGAGAAGACTTCAGGAGATAGAAGAAGAAATGCGTGTGGAGAGACAGCTCGTGGAAAGGCGCCAGGACCAGCTGGGGCACATGTCTCTTCAGTTACAGGAGGTATGCAAATGCAAGCTTCCCCTGTATTTAGGATGTATTGCATTTGTGAGCCTGTACCTGTCAAGCTGGCAAAAGTGCTCATATCTTTGGCACGTTTTTTAGCTCTCAGCATAGATCACACTGTTTTGATGACTAGATAATACCAAGCACAGTCTCAGTCCTTCATTATATGGTCTTGACTATATTTAGACCTTTTCAGTAAATGCCCCAAATCTTCTAAGAACCTACCCCCTATGCCCTTCCTGAAAACCCAAGCAAACAAAAGCGACTCATTAGCTGGGTTTTTTTCAATTAAAATGTTTTATTTTCTAAAATGTAAACTTTACTTGCTCATGCAAATGAATGCTTTAATTTATTTCAACAAGCAATCAAAAGCACTGTAGTCCCAGACAACTTTTCATTGCATTTCAGTTTTATTCAACAGTATCTGATGAAATATAAAATACTGTTTAGGAGAAAAATAGAAATGTTTAGAATATAAATTAAAATTTGAGACAGCTATTAGCTTTTTTTCTGCTTGTTTTAGAAAATGTATGAAAAATACTTATTTCTTTTTGATTTTACTTGTGTTTGGAAAATCTGTGCCTTAATGTAGTGTGACTTTTTATTTCACTCCATTTAAGATAAGATCTGCACTCTTACTCTGTGCAATAGGATACTATAATAGAGAAGAAATATGCAATTCCTTAGTTTTCAATTTTAGTGTTTGCAACAGCTTTTGGGTAGGCATTATACTGTGCAATGATGCTGAGGAGCCTTGCTCATGATCTATGTATTGTATGTAAAGCTAGAGACTGTTCCAAGACATCATATTTTAGAAGATCAGATGCTTTTTTTTGGTATAGATAAAAAAGTAACATTTTTCAAAAGGCTTGGAATCCTTCAGAAAGACTTACTGTTTCATTTTTCCCCCAGTTGGTTCCCAAGTGGATGAAAAGAACTAGAGTGGTGAATTTCAGTTTTCATTGCTCTTTAATATGCCTGTGTCCTCTTCTAGATTCTTCAGTTGTGCCTTCAGGCTGAGAAAGGGATGCCTAATGCAATGTATTCGTGTGATTTGATAGTGTTACCTGCAGAATGGAGCAATCTTATTTTATCCTTTTAATGGGATGATGGCTTGTAATCTCTAAAGATACATTGACACTGCCATAGTTTCCTTAGAAAGAAAATTTGAATTCAAGTGAATGAGTTCAAATGTAGTTCAAAGAATTTTCATATGATCTTTCATAGATCATACGAATGATCACAGTCTATGTGATCATGAGCCTTCACACTGGGTACCTTTATTCTTGGTAGATCTTCTTTTGAGTTTCATGCAAAAAGAATATGAAATACTAAGTACATCCTTGACCTTCTATTCCCCTAAGATGTCCAGCTGTGAATTAAGATGGTTTAATCATTTCTTCTGTAAATTCTATTTTATTTATGTAAGTTTTTTTTCCTGGAGCCCCTTTCTAAAATGCAGTTTAAGTTGCTGTATTTTAGAAAGAATATACTTGAATTGCCTTGTGTACTTTTCGGTAGCCTAGTGAGAATAAAGTAAATAAATATTTTGCTACAGTTGTTATTTCGATGAAACATGTTTCTGCATAATTTTGAGCTTGTTGTTTTGTTATTCTGTTTTCGTCCTTTCTAATTCGATTTGTGAGTTAGATGGTCTCTTAACTCTGACAGTGGCCTCAGTCTTGTGGTAATCATTGCACAGACATAATGTTCTATTGAAGTCTACTTCTGTTTTCATTTATTTCTCCAAGATGCTTCCCAAGTAACATTACTGGAAAGGAGGGTAGTGTTTGGACTGAGCTTTGAAATCCTGTCATTTAATACGACCTGAATGATTTACAGAGAAATACTTATTAAAATATTTGTGGCTGTTTAATGATATGATATTTTCATTAGTTTGCCTGTTACACATTTCAAACCAAATCAAATTTGATGGTTGCGTGTGATCAGTAGTTGCTCTAATTAAGAAATTTTGTGAAATTTGTGAGGATTAAATGCTGTTATTTTTTTCAGTAAAGTGCAGTGCCTCTAACTGACCACTACTTGTCAGTGTTTTACCATCTTAAGAGAATCACCTTCCTAAATTGCAATTATTAAATTATATATTTTCTGGATCTAACAGAACATGACAATACATTTATTTTGGCCTTTCTCTTATCTGTCTTTTCTTTCTCTCGTTTTTTTTTATAATGTGAAAACTTTTTTGTATTGTAGTATTACTGTAATCATAGACTGATTATGAACCAAGAAGATATCTAGGTGTATACTGACCATTAAGAAAGCTTGACATACAAAATTTTGTATCTTTAAGTTTTAAATTTGCATTTAAAATTGTTTGTGCTGTGTGTAGTTGTATAAACACTATTTTCTGTATGTTTTCTGTATGTTTTACCTTAGTGTGTATTGGTACATTTAAACAGCAATTACTGCAAATTAGAAAATAGCAATTAGCAAACAAATTAATGCAAATCATATGTCCTACTTTTTTGTATGTTCCTAAAATAAACATGTTTTTGATTAGAAAGAAGAACACATTCTTTTCTTGCCAGGGGTATTGACATGTATACATGAATTGCTTTAACAACTGCATTTGTTGTGTAAATGAAAACTATTTTGAGATTCCTCAATGCTTCTTTTTCTTTAAATATAAAGACACCATCACCTCTTACTTTTTGTTTGCATTTATACGTCTGTTTTCTACAACAAGATCAAGTATCATTCTTAAAAATGTTTTCTTTGAGTTCTTTTCTGTGTCTTGGGTGTCCTAGATGACTTTACAAAATTATGTACTTAGCTTCCTGGATTTTGGTGAAATGCATCCATGTGTTCATGCTTGGCATGCTTTAGGTGAACAGAATCATCTTTATTGAACCTTTTGGATCCACTGGCTGTGGTGAGGCAGTGACTACAGTTATGTCGTAAGCTGGTAACTTGGGTAGGCCAGGAAGCATTTTTTATCTTCCTCCTTGTGCAGCTGTATACTTAGATTCTGTTTGCCTCCCACTATAAATGCCATGAACTGAAAGAAGCTGGTGGACAGAGAGTGCAGTAAACTGATGGTCAAAACTGTTATTGAACATTTGTTTTTTGCGTATCTTTCTCACTGATCTTTTTAGACAAACATAAACTCGATCTGAGCTCTGAGCCACCTGGATATTTTAGTGCATCGTTGATACTTGCTCTTTGGCTCTGTGGCATGCTACCTGTGCCCAGTGGTTTGTTTTGATTGTAGTTTGAATCTGACTCTTCCTTGGAAAATGAGCAAGTTTCATACATATCTGTCACTGAAATAGCTAGGTAGTCTCTCTTTAACTGCTTGGCTGGTATGTTTAAGTAGCATACTTGGAGCCATGTTAATCACGAATGTAGCCAGTTAGGGAAAGTATTTTCATTCAGATTAGGATGTGATACATTTTTGCCTTACTTCAAAGTATAGCATGAGGCTGTTCTGCTTGTGTGTTTGTGATAGTATGAAAAACCCACTGATCACTCTTACTTTGAAAGAGCAAGTTTTGGTTTGTGGTCTGTACACAACTTTCAAAAAATCTGGTTTTGTTTAAAAAAAAACAACAAAACAACACAGCAAAACCAAAACGAGACCAAAATCCGAACTCTGAGAAAAGTCAATATGCTTAAGTTGCTGTAAAAGTTATGATAACCTTTGAAAGGTTATCATAAGTTGGAAAGATGAGAATTTAAGTTGTTCTGCAATCATGCCCATAGTTTTCCTCATGTAAAAGAAAAATTGCTCTTTGAAGCAGTAAGTTATGTTTTTGAAGTTTTGGGGTTCAGTAGATACTCTGTATGTGGATGAGGTATGCTCAGTTGGGGTATACCAGTTACATTTGTATTCTAATGCTGTCTTATGCTAGTGAACTCTTGATAAAGACCTGTAAGAATTGCTCCCCTTGGTCAAATTAAAAGTTCATCTAGCCTGACCACCTAGGCACGCAGTGGAACATGTAGCTGGTCCTTCCCAAAGCCATGCTGTGAAGACCTTTGTACATGGACATTCTGTCTCCTTGTGGCCTCCTGTATGCCTGCGCCCTCCAAGGCCTCATCAGCCTCCTTGTCAGTCTCTTCCAGACCAACCTGGACACTAATGCTTTCAAAGGAGGATCTTGGTAGGAGAATCTTGTTGACTGTGGGCCTGTTCCCATTCTTGGTGCTTCAGCTTCTCTGGGCAGTGCCTGCCTGCTGTTTGGGAGCCATCAGGGAGGAGTGTGTGCTTGAACTGTTGTCCTTAGCATCCTTTTTCTATTTCCTATTTTTGACATTTGACTTCCTCAACCCCTTCTTTTGGGACAGCAAGTGAAATCAAAGAATCATTTGGATGTTGACATGTTTTGGTGTTGTTTTTTTTTTCTTTTACCCTTCCCAAGAGAAAGCTTATATAGTGATCTTTGAAAAAGCAAGTGTGGCACAAAGCAAGAAGAGAGAATTTTATTTAAAAGGAGTACAGGAAGGAGGCAAAACTCAGAATTAACTATTACCTGTACCATTTCTGTATTGTCAGTAACAGTTGACATTTGTCTGGCTGTGGATGACCAGATGTTTCCATTTCCTCATGACATTTTGATTAACTGCTTACCTGGCACCTACTGGTACAATGCATGTTTCACAATCCAAGCAGTGCACATGTAGAATGTTTCATTTACTGTAACATTTCTTCTTTTTTTGCAGTATTTTAACTCTGGAGTATCTATCTATATATATGAGCTGTTTCTTTCCTTAAAATGAAATGGCTATGGGCTATTTTTACAATATGCAGAAAATAAAACTGAAGGTTATATTTATAGTATCAGTTATAGTAAAGGATGTATTTTTGTTTAATAGCCTGAATATCAGTCAGTGAAGTTGAAATGGCATATTTATTTCCATGGTTTCTTCTGGGAATTAGGATGTGCTACTGATGCAGAGATATTTTTTGCTTTCAGCAGGAATAATCTTTGAAAATTTTACTAGCATTCCTGAATCCAGCCCAGCTGTATTATTTTCTTTATTATTCTGATGTCTCTAGCCAAATCTGCACGTGAAAACATGCGTGTTTGGTACTATGTTAATTATTAATTTAGTGCCAAAAATAAAGTTGGCCTAAAGTTGACTGTCTATAACAAAGCTTCTAATTTTGTAAAAGTAGTGGTCAATTGCAGTTAATAGGCATCATATATTTCAAGTAGGCTGTTCTGAACTGGTACTTCTGATCATTAAAAATAAACAAAAAACCGAAAACCAAACCAAAAACCCAGTCAACTTGGGTAATGAAAAAACACTACTAGCTTAAGAGATGATCTTAGACTTTTGTTCATGTTGCTTTTTGGGACTTCTCCCAAGAGCCTTTTTGAGTAAAATGTGTGCAGTATTAAGTTTTATAGTTGACTGGAATGATAGATTTAAATCTCTACTGAATACTTAGGAAAATACCTTAAATGTGTTACAGTCTTCTATTATCTGATTAGGGATCAGTATGACTAAAAGTATAACTCTTTATGTGGCATAATATTTTCAGTGGCATTGTTATGATTAATGTCTTGCACAGTCTCAGATTTTAATGTGAGCTGTTCAGGCAGAAGGATAATCCAAACTTATGTTTACTGAGGTGAGGTTATAAGACTGAGGTAAGTATATAAAGCCATTTATTTTCTCCAGAAAGCAACTTTTAAAGGCAGAACTTTTGAAGCTGAATGCCTGGCTTCGCTGAAGTTGATTAATATCTTGTATTCTGTTTTCATACACTGAAATTGCTCTCCAGAATACAGTGAAGAAAAAATGTTCAAAAACTGAATTAAATGGCACAATTTATAGGGACAGGGGTATTTGTTAAAGGAGATATTCCTTTAAAATGAAAATGCTGCTTGGAAATGACAGACTGGGAAAAAGAGATTCCTTTCTGGAAAGGCTATTTTTTGTTTTTCTGTTGCTGTTTTAGTATGTAATTATGAAAGGAGTAGACATACTTACTCTTCAAGATATGGGATGAAAAGAAAATATTTGTGCTAAGGTACCTAATTAATTGATTTGTGAAAAATGCTTGGTCATGTTGCACAGATGAAAACTGTGATTTATAAACAGTTACAGAAATTCATGGCAAATTATCAATATATGGCTACTGAGCTCTTTCAGCTGATGTTTCTAAGTGATATTTTAAATGACCCAATGATTTTGCTATGACTTGAGATATCTAAACTTGGGTTGTTTATGTTGCAAATGTTACATGTCATTAATATCTGTCATGTCTAATAGTTTCTTTGCCAATGATTGGCTGTGTTTTGCAGAGGGACAAGATTTTGAAATTGATATTTAATGCACTATTAAATGCACTTTTATTTTTGTAAGATGGTTTAGGTAGTATACACATGTGGTTTTAGGTCTGAGAGGGAATGGGAGAGGTCCCCATGGATTTGTTTTATTTTTTATTTTTGTTGTCAAGGAAAGGCACATCAGTGTTGGTAGCTTTGATCAGGAAAGTTTCAGTTGATTTGCTTGTGGTTCTGTAGCTGTAAGCATCTGTTTAGATTCAGAAGAAATAACCTTTTCCTTTTTTTTATTTTTTTCTTTTGACTTCTAACACAACCTTATGGTAGTGTTTTCTTGACTACAGTTCATTGTATTTTTAACATGCACACTTTATTAGAAAATATATTCTTTTTCTCTGATAAGTACACAGCTAATCTGTAGGGGATCTCTTGAGCCTTTTAGACCTTAATCTAAAGGTGTTTGGGGTCAACTTGAGTGTCTGGAGCTCTATACATCGGAAGGATGTTAGTGCTGCTTTAGACTTTGTGTTTGTCCCTGTTCTCTGCATGGGTGTGTTTATGTATGCATGAACTTATATTTATCTTTTCATAACAATATACATTGGCTCTACGTGGAAATACTAGATGCAGAGAGAAAGCATTTGTCTAGATCTTCTTTCTTAAATGTATCAGCAGATTCTTTAATTTTAACAGCCTAGGAATGATGGCTTCTGTAAATTTTGTGATGAAGTTTACAATATATTTTTCTCCTCTAAAGGTTTTAAGGAAGCAAGATGCTAAAGCAGATGAAACAGAAGAACTCATGAGAAAAAAACTTGTGAAATATGAAAGCGAAAAACACCAGGTAAGACTTAATTTTTTCCTTTTTGTTTGGTTCTAATTGAGTGTATAGTGTCATCTGTTACAGTATATGCTTCCTTTTTCTGAGAAACCAGCAGAACAAAACTTCCTTTACTTTTTAAGAATACAAGGTGTGGGATTTTTTTCTGCATCAGAGGCACTGTGAATATAGCTATGCTCAGCTTGTGTCTCTCTTTCAAAGCTCTTCAGTTATGGTCTGTTACTTCTAATGACTCTTCCATCTTGCCAGACAAACAGATATAAAACTTGGGCATTATCCTTGATTTCTTTCTCTTTTGTTTCTGACTTTGTATGTAGTCTGTTGTTGCTTATTTGCAGCAGCTCAAAGCAGCTTTTCTTCATCCCTGCAACTAACTCATGCTGGTTATTTTGCACCATAGTTGTTATTAATTACTCTTACTGAACTGTTGCCATATTTCACTCTTTCTTTTCATAAAAAACAAAATTTCTTGTTTTTCTATTCAAGCAGGATGCCAGGGCTCTGTTACACTTTTCCTAGTTTTTTTTCCACTTGCATCAAGTTTAGCATCTTTCAAAGTTATACCCCATTATGCTAAGCCTTTATGTAATGTTTTATGTTATGTTGTTCTCTTCATTCCCTTAATGTTGGTCCTGTTTACTTTGCCCCATTTGCCAGGCTCTCAACATCCTCCCTGAGATTGCTATCTCAACAATAACAATTTCTGCTGTCAAAAGCTGTATTTATTTCCAAGTGGATCTTTGAACTATTTATGGAAGAAGTCAGAAAATATTTAGGAGCTTTTGCTTTTTTTTTTTT
>VXBN01015786.1:28479-48629 GCA_013397395.1 Sinosuthora webbiana
TGGTCATCAGTTTGATGACTACTTCTGATTACCTGATTACACATTTTGAATATCATGTTTTGAGAAAAACTTTCAGTTTTATGAAATTCAGGGCACTTCAGTTTTTTTAGTCATCTTGTTTCCAGAATAATTCAAATACATAATCTTGCACAACACAGAAACCCCACAGGTTTTAGCACTTAGAGTTCTACTGATCCATGTCATCTTTAACTCTTCTATGAATAAACTATTTACCAAAGCTGACTTAAAATATTAAGTCATTAATAATTTTGAGTTTGAAAGTATGTTTCAAATCCAGGAACAATGTTTTTGAAATTTTGTTAAAACTTATCTTCCATTTTTTCATTTTTAACCCAGTAAAAATTTGCTTTTGTGATTTTTGTTCTGGATAATATAAATGAATTTGTATCTTTATGTGATACAGAATATTGTACAAAAATTATAGGCTGTAAATAAAATTCTCTTTATGTAATTTAAATAAATATTGCAGGGACTTAGTACAAATGAAGGTTTCTTTAAAATTTTGGATAAATAAAAAATACCGCATTTTAGATAGATGCTTATATGAAGAATTTGTGTCAAAATTAAATGTTAAAATACACTTTTATATTGTGATGCCTACATTGCTTTTCTTTCTTCATCATCCTTTGAAATGAAAGCTGGAGCAGGAATTGGAGCAGTCCCAGAAAAAGTTGAGTGAATCTGAAGGCAGTAGAGAAGCTCTTTTGCATCAGGTAACTGCTTTAGTGTGCTAAAAATCCTAGGGTTTTCATATTAGGTTGTGTCTGAGTCTTTTTGTTTAATATTCCTGTCTCATCCTCTGATAACATTGTTTTATGAAGGAAAATGTGAGATACAGAAAGACAGGTTTAAGTGTGTATCATATGTGGACTGAGCTCGTTAGACTTTTTTCTGCTTTCCAAACTTTTATGTGTATATGTTCATATGTATTAATTATAGTAGTGATAGTAGTGGTATGTTTTGAGTGCATAAGCACATTACGTGGAATTTCCTTTCATAATATGATTTACAACAACTTCTATATTAGTAATCATTGTTCTGCAAAGCATGTGCTGTAATTGGTGAAATCAGATAAATCAATGACCTAGGAGTATTTGCCACATTGTAAGATGCAATAAAAGTAAATAAACAAATACCTGAAAAAGCATCTAACATGTGCTTTAAACAATAGCTATTAATGCATATATGATTAAACTTAAAATTTGTAGGAATTTGGATTATAACTTTTTTAAAAGTCCTTTCTCCTAAACATCTTTCTTTTAGAGGGGCTGCATAAAAAGACTGAAATAAGTAGGCAAGGGGCAATTGGCATTCTCATCTTTTAGCATTAGTTGTTTGACTTTTGTATCTAGCAGAAGTTTGAATTAGCTATATTACTGTTTTGAATTTAAATCATTGCAAATGGAATATAGGGTAATACGAATTAGAGGTATTTTTCTTCAACTTCAACATGTTGGATCTTCCCTATTTTCCTATATGTTGTCATCTTTTTAAGTTCTATACTATATATGATAGGAAGGAAAAATGTGAAGAGCCCCTTTGTTTCTTATGAATAAATACATTGTATTTTAAAGGAGCACAATTTAAACAAAACATATTGTTTATTGAATTTGTATAGACATTTTCACTAGCTATGTAAAAAGATAATTGCAACATATATTATGGTAGCATTTTTTTTGGTCTAGAGAAATTAATGTTCTGTGGTCAACATGAATTAAAAGATTTCCTTTAATTTTGAATAATCACGTTGTGGCCTGTAATTAGGAAGTAGTTTGTCTTTTTGTTTACCATCTGCAGTACTGCCGAGACTTATTTACAAATAATTTTTTTTTGTGTAATTTTTATTTTAGTGCTTAACAAAAGTATGGTATTTACCTTTTTGTTCTGTTTTTCATTAAACTTTTGATGCTTGCACTTGTGTAATCTTTTAGGTTGAGGATCTTCGTTCCCAGCTTTTGAGAGCAGAAGAAGACCGTGTAGAATTGCAACATCAAATTTCATATGCTGCTATGCATCGCCAGAGCTACCAGGATGTACAAGATGATGACAGAAGAATTAGAGCAGGTACAACTATTATTTTGCACTAGAGACCTACAAACTAGTTAGTAGGCATGGACATTAATTTTATCTTAGAGTTGCAGTCCAATTCTTCTATTGTTTCAACAGAACCAGCCAATTAATTCCTCGGATTTAGGTTAATACATGTTGGCACTTGAATATTAGCAGACAAATAGCAATGAGAATTAATTTATAATAAAATATTTTGATTAGCGTGGTTAAAACAAATTAGACAATTACAGCAAACTGAATAGTGTTTTTACAGAAGAAAAACGTGTATTATTTTTAAGTAATAATTTTCCAGAAGAAAACTTGCATTTCAGTCCATTTGCAGTTTGAATTCTGCCATCTTGAAAATCATAATGAGTAATTGACTATGTAGTTAATAAGGCTGACGACTTTCTGGTAGAATATCCAAGCAACATGTTCCCGAATGGTTAAGAAATTTTTCTGTATGATGTAGTCAAGGCTTCTGTTTGCACTATGTTAGGGTTTTAGAGTTGGAATAATTTTATTTAGAAGACAAATACTTTAAACAATTTCAATATAATTGCATATTAAATTACCACTTTAGCAAGGTCTTCAATTAATTGTTAGTTATCTCTCTGTATTTAAACTTTTCAAACATAATCAAAAAAGGTATTAGAGAAGGTCTTTATCTTTCTCCTTATTAACATAGAAATGTATTACTCAAGGTAATAGAGAAATATTGACTCTATTCTAGAGTCCAGTGTCTACGGGAATGTTTAATTGGTTTGGCTAATGAAATATTTTTGTTTCTTTGTACTTCAGCTTCTGAATTATCTTGGTTTTTAAAATGGGATTCTGACTCTGTATTTTACAAATCTCATACAGAGCACTGGAAATGGGCTATATTTTGTATGTGGCTTAGCTTCAGAAATGTAATGCAAAGTATTAATTTCAATAATTTTTCTCCAATCAAGTTAATATATCTGTTTAAAAGTTAATTTATTTGAAACAATATGCCTTTCACGTTAATAAAAGCATATTTTAATTTTCCTATTGATCTTAGAATCAAAGCAGTTGTAAAAATATGAAGAAAATAAAAATGCACTGTAACTGTTAAAATACATGCCGACATTTCTATATTTTTGCTGTTGTGTTTCACCTTGCTGTGTTATTTCTGTTTATTCAAAGATATACAGGAAGAAGACAAATAGGTATTTTTTTCTTTTGTCTCTAGTAGTTATTTATGACTAAAGATCTTTGAATTTCTGATTGAGAGAATTTATAGCTTACTCTTATCAAAATTCTGGTTGTAGTTGCAGGATTCAGACATAAAATTCACAGATAATGTGACTTTCAAATTGGAAAGTATTACTCTGGTGAGATAAAACCTTGGTCTTGAAGCTGATGGCCAGATTTCATTTACACCAGAACTTCCCCACTGTTTCTTCCATCCTATTTTATTTTATTCAGTTTTATTGGGGCTTTGGTGGTTTTGTTGTTTTGGGGTTTTTTTTTGAGGGGAGCAGCTGTGTTCAGGGGGGAAGAGTAGAAACCCCTATAAAATGACTGAAAAATACTGTTTCATTCAGTAAAATGTTATTAGGTTGTGATACAGGTGTACCATTTTGCACAGATATTTTGGTCAAAATCAGTAGCTGTAGAATAGTCTCAAGTAGAGAAGCAAATTGCCAAAAATTAAATGAGATAAAATTAATTTACCATGAGCTGGTATTTCTACTGAGTCTGTTTCTCTGTTCTTGCTGTTTTACAGTAGCTGAAAGATATGAGAGAGAGAAGCAAGATCTGGAGAAACAGATTTTGGAACTTAAAGCAAAGTTGAGTCATAATGCTGTAATGTCAGAGGTAGAAGAACTGAAGAGATGTATAGAGCGTAAGGACAAGGAGAAAGCACAGCTTGTAATGCACATACAGGTAAGTTGGGTTTTGTTGCTTTTTGCTTGGTGGAATTTTTTTGTTTGTTTTTTAAATAATTTCTCATCTGTTTAACATTAGGTGGTATATCAGGTTAGGGATTGACCTTTAAAACTGAGTCACTGTCATGCTCATTATTATTGCGTAAGTAACTTTGAAAAGTGATTTGGGTTTGCTGACTTCTTTCTCTCCCATGTAATACCAAAAAAGGTATTTGCTATTGCCCATTATTTCATAGTTTGATTGCTTCTCTTCCCCATGTGCAAAGACAAATTGATCTGATTTTATCAGCACTTTCCATTAATAATGGTTTTTGGAACTACTTTTATAAGGTAGTATTTACTTCCTTATTCCCCATTTCATCATTCCTCAGAACTAAAGTTCAACATTAAAATTGTGATAGCTTGTTCCATGGAAGAGTGCAGTAGAGTAACAAAAGTAGGTGACAACTTTCCTTTTTTTAGCAATTAGTTGCAATATAACAATAGAATGGTAAGTATTACTAGTCTTCTTTATGGTAAGCATGTAATGTTTGATGTGATTCTCTGTGGAAAGGATAAGAGCAGCCTTTTGTACTGGAATTTTAGCTAGAAGGCTTTGACCATAAAGTGAGAACTAAGTAGGCAGTAGCATTCTTATATAAGATGGGAAATTTCTGTATTTCTTGCTCTTGTCTAGCTTTGCCATTGGTAGTAGTATGCCTGAACAGTAACAACTTTCTTCTGTCTTCTCTGACTGTCAGGACAAGAGTTTGTTTGCAAAACCGTGTGTATTATTTCAGTAGTCCAGGACTTCACTTTTTGCTCTGCTTGTATTTTGGCATTCTGTAAGCAAGGGATTTTGTATTTATTTTCCTAATGAAGGTACTTACATTTGAAATGATATTGCATCACTTTGGAAATTCAAGTGTAGGAATTTATTCTTTTGTCTTTTCACAGATTTAGTGGACTATAATGTTTAGTTTACTTCTGCTGCTCCTTTACTTTGTCAGCTTCTCTGCTGACTTAAATCAAACTAATATATCAAATTTAGTTTGAAAAGAATGTGGAAAAAAAAGCCTACTCAAAATATGTTCCTATATGCTTTATGAAATTCAGTCATTGAATAAGTTTAAAAAGACCTAAAATGTTTCTATAGAGGATAAGACAAGCAGAACTCATTTCCTGGTGTCCACCAGCATTTGTATTCTAGCTGGTCACTAAAACCCATAACTAACTGAAAACATTCTGGTTTTTTCTTTTGTTGTGCCTGAGAAACTAATTATTTTGGTGACAGGAATTAATGGGGTAAAAACCCACAGAAAAAACAATTATTTAAAACTTCTGTTTGTAGAACATGCTTTCTTAAGGGTCTGAATAATTTTGTAATACTAATTTCCTGCCCTGAAAATACTCATGCAAGAGTGCTCAGCTGGGGTCATTGTCATTTCTCTGAGTTAGAAATCTTTGACTTCCCTCATTTTCTCAACAGAAAATACTTTGTACTTCTTATCTGCTTCCCACTGCTTTTCTTCTAAAGGGGCAGTAACAGGAAAATAGCTAGAAAATAGCTAGTGTGTTTTTCTTTTAATGAGACATCAAGGAATGCAAGGATGTGAATTTCTAAACTTGTGTACCAACAAAGCATTTTGTCAAGCCTGTTCGAACAGCTGCTCCTATCAGATAGTGTGATTCCCAGTTGGAAGTGACCAGTCATGTTTGACTTGGGTGTAATTTATCTTTGTTTAGTGGGGAGGATCTAACTTGCCTCTGATGTACATGTGATACTAGAAATTTCTTTTGATTTATTCAAATGTCATTGTTTGCAACAATTTGAGTTGTGTGCATTGTACATTTAACCTCCAAGAGTTGCCATAAAACCACAGTAAAATGTAGAGGATGTAAAATGGAGAGGCTGAAAAAAGTTAAAATGTATTTTTAAGCTCATGTTTAGAAGTGAGTTCAATCCTAAATTAATTCTTAAATCTAATATTTATTTCAGCTACTGTAGTTTACGTAAGGGTGCAGCTGTGAGATCTTCCAAATGTATACAACTATCTTAAATCCATTTTTCTGCATGAAGCCATATAGATATGGCTGTTATGGCTAACTATTAAGATTTAACTATTATGACTAAGAAATAAAAAGAGTGTACAAATTATAAAGATGCAATACCGTACTTTCTCCATAACTGTTTTTAGACTCTTGTGCCTGGGAACTTGTTTGATTTACTAATTACTCTTCATTTGAATTTGGTGTTAGTATTCTTGTAGTGTTGTCCAGTACAGCAGTCAGTTCATTAAAATATTTTTTTTTTTCTGAGGGAAAATTATTGATATGTTTATTTAATATTAGAATTCTTCAGTAATAGAAGTCTTTCAGTCTTATGACTATTGATTCATATTCTCACTAAAATTTACTTTTACCCTTTCTTCTACAAATGAAACTATTAGCTAATTAAATGCCAGTAGTGCAAGCCCTTATAGATCAGACAGAATTTTGGCAACTGCAACCATGTTAACACAGAGATGCACATTTATCATACATCAACTAGGAATTCAAAAATACAGATCAGGACATATGGGACTCCTGTTCTGATACAGAAACAGTGTGTGGAGATATTTTCTCTGTCCTCTTGCTTTACAGGCTTGGCTGCATGAAATGTTGACTTGCTATGATGCTGTTTTCCACCTTATTTCAGCTCTTGGGTTTGTGCTGGCTTAACTCTTTAGAGCAAAGTGCAAACTCTTTGCTAAGATTTATCTTATTTACACATTTTGTAAAAATGAAACATTAAAAGTCACATTTATATTGTTACATCCATGTCAAAATCCAATTTTCCTCTTCATGCAAATAATTTGTGTTGATAAATTAATTGCGCTTTAAGGTAAATATCTAAAACAAATGTTCCTTTTGTTTATTGTACTGTAAATCATTAAGTTGGAGTTTCATTTACTTCTACATAATAAGAGGAATGTTTACAGCTAATTGAACATTATTTTCTGTGTTTAAGCTTAGACTTACATTTCATTAAAAAGTTCGTAGGGGCTATAGTTTTGTTAATGAAGTGTGTACTCTGGGGAAATTATATAAAAATAACTAGTTTTTAATGATGCAACATTGAGTACTACATCAATTTAGTCTGATACCCTCTATGGTGTCTGCAGAAAGACATGAAATGGGAAGTGATAATGGCACGTGTAATCACATGACTGAAAAAATGGTGACCCATTTTAGAAAATCTGTGGAATGGTAAATGAAATATCTGATTGTATTTTATGAGGCTATTTTTAACTTCTGCTATACTCAATTTGAATCCTTGTCTTTAAAGAAGTATTATAGTCTGTTCTCATTGGGAATTAAGGTTGTTTTGATTAAAATTTAGCCAGATGTAGCTTGTGAGCTTGTTTTGATTATCTTTTTAGCGCAGCAAATACTATCCTGAAGAGATCATTACAATTTACTGCCTCCCAGGAGGTGTTGCCCTGGTTTGGAAGGGCAAAAAAAGAACCAAACTAACAAACTGACAAGGAGAGAGCCCTTACCAACAAACCCAAGTTTCCCTCCTTCCCCCAACCTTGTGGAAGTATCTTTGTCTAAATAGTCATTCTGTATCCATCTGTGAAGTTGTATATTCTTTAGTAGATAAGATACTTTTCCCTTGTTCATTCTGAATGGCAGTCTGTTTATTTCAGGCTACATCCGCAATTTTTTTCAGTCATTCTGCAATCTAATCCTCTTCTCTAAAGTATTTTAACCCCCTGAGGCTTAATAATATATTTGACTTGCTATAGATCAGATCTATCAAATTCATCTTTTATTAATGAAAAGACTGAATGGTATGAAAGCAGTCTAAATAGGTCCAAAATGCAGAATACTAATGTGAATTTCTGTGTGATGATCTTAGTAAAATATAATTTTGCTAGTGTATCTTCAAAAACTGATTTATGAGTGTGTCGTTCCAGAAGGTGTATGGATACTATTTTTCCTGAGTTTCTTATGAGACTGTTCAGAGAAATATGATTTGAGAAATGCAGCACCTTTTATTTTTAAAAGGTGTGTTTTCAATTTAATTCATTTTTGAAAGGCTTATGTATGCCTCCTACATTTTCAAACATCTTTGCATCTTGTTCTAGAAGCAGTTACCAAGCTGCTGTATTCTCTTTGTATTCAGTACTATCAACTATACCTTTATTTAGCACATTGCTTTCATAAAGGCAGCCAGCATAAAACTGGGTAGCAACTGGCTCATAAACTATAAATTACTGTATATCACTGTTTTTATATATATATACTGTATATAAATTACTGTATGTCACTGGCTCATATACGATAAATTACTGTGGTTGTGGTAAATGCTGTTTTTTCCTTTCCAATACTCATTTTCCTCTCATCTGTTTACATTAATTTCCTTATATCTCATTACTTGGTTTATTTCTTATTTGTATAGTGTGTAATATATGGCCAATGACTGATCTCAAACTTACAATACAGAAAAATAACAAGAACAACCAGAAGAGGAACAAATGCAGAAAGAATTGAATAGTATGTATTTTATGTCTTGTATTGAAATTCTTTAGCATTGCAGAGGGCTAACAGGGCTTTCCTTGATAGTCAAACAGATCTTTTACGCTGTTCATATTTTAAATAAAAATGTGATTCAATATTGCTGTATGTTGCTTGATAAAGTTTCATACTGCGTATCTTTAGAGAATGTTTGTATTTTCCTATGTTGATTCCAGGTATTAACATCTGACCTGGAAAACAGGGAGAAGCAGCAGGAAAAAATGCTGGACCAGCTAAAGGAGATACAGAATTGCTACAAGGCTTGTGAGAATGGACGTAGACAAACTGAACTCCAGTCTGCTGAGTTAGCTCAACAGGTTGAAGAGAGTACCAAGGAAGCAGAACGGTATCTCACTGAATTCAAGCATTCAGAGGCACTCAGGCTGGAGATTGAGAAGAAAAGAGAAGATTTGAAGGTGAGAGCCCAGGAAACCATCCGCCACTGGAAATTGAAGTGTAAGAAACTGGATCGTGAGATGGAGAAACAAAATCAAACTATCAGTGAGCTGATGGACAAGAACACTCAGGTAAGATTGGTAGATTTTTTTTTTTTTGTATCTTTTCCCTTTGTTTTAAAAATGAAGAGAAGGAGTTTAGTTATGCAAACTGTGACCTAAACTGCTTTCCGCCTTAAGTTCTGGACCTCTTTTGTTTAATTTTCAGAACTTTTTCTTTGAAAAATCAATTTGAAAATTGATTCTGTAGCATTTCTGGGTTTTCCATTTGTCTTCGTACAGTATGGCAGACCATTTATTTCCCTCTTTTTCCTCCTCTAACAGGAAAAAACATGGGTGTTTTGGTTTTTGACTTAGAAGAATTCCTTTATTTGTTCAGTTGCTGACACTGTTTTAAAGACAAGCACTCACATCAATGCTAATGCTTATCATCCTGTATTGGAATAATGGTATAAAACATCATTCTGCTGGCAATGAGTCTGTGGTTCTGTATTTTTCAGTTGCTGGGTCAAAAGTTGCTTGTTCCTATAGTGGCTAATAGAGTGCTTAACTCTATGCTGTGAGCTTTTCTCTTAACTTTCATCTTCTGCTGGTGCATTCTTATCATATCGTATGGCTTTTGTTTTATAGTGCTGTACCCTCTTTTCACATATTTTCTCATGGCATCCATCCAGTTTAGGTTACTGAATCTGATGGGCTTGAGGTGGCTCCATCCTCTGCTTTGTCTTGCTCAAAGATTGAAGTTTTCAAGGGCTATATGGGATTTCTATTAATCCTGTGTTGTTTCTGATCCAATGATCTGTTCTGAGGTTGGTACATGAATACAAGCATGGTCAAAGCACAGGAGAAGTCACTGTGGGGCTGAGTTGCAGTTAATAAACTCCAGCAAATCTAAACTCTGATTCCTAGAGTTGCTATTTCTCTCCTGAACTGCTCATCATATTCCTTACTTTTTATTATTATTTCCTCTATCCATGCTGCAACAATTCTTTCTATAGTAATCTTTTATTTGTTAGCCCGAGCGCTTGTCTGGGCAAGTAAGATTCTCAAACATTTAAGAAGTTGGTCACTCTTGCCTAAGAAAATTGAGGTTGTAAGCAAAGGAAGAAGACCTGAATAATTTCAGAATCATGTGTGTCTATCAAATGGACAAATAAGAAGCAAAAAGTAGAGATGAATTGTGAATAAGAAGCAGTAGATCCTAAAAAGGTTCTGAAATCACTGTTCATATAAACACCATGTATACTGGTCTTTGTAGAGTCACTTTATAACACTGACCATATTGGAATTTTCTTTGTTGCATAAGACTCCTTGACATGGATTTTAGCACTTCTATGTGGCAAGTATATTCACATGCTAAATGCAGTGCTTAAATTTTAGCTTAAGCTAAAACTTGTCAGTATTTGTTTTTTACTTTTAACGTCATGACTGTCCTGCCAACAAGTTTGAGGTAATTGTCACTGGTGAAGAAAGTTTCTTTATTTTAAGATATGGAAGATCAAATAAACTGTGTGTCATTGTGAAGGAGAAAGAAGTACAAATGATGTTTCATGTTCTCAATATAAAGTTGGAAACAGTTTATTTGTAGGGATATAATTGATATAGATGCAGTATTTAGTATAAACTTTTGCTAATTAAATGAACATAATTTAACTAGCTTTGAAATACAGACAATTAACATCAGTGACAAAAACAGATTCACAAATCTCTGAATCTGTAGAAACAGATTCTATAAAAACAATAGAGAAAACAAAGAAATGGCAATTCGTTGTCTTTGATTTCTGTTAGAAGACTTCAAAGGGTTGATGGAAAATTTTCAAAATTGGGTTGCAATCATAGCTTGCAATTTTGAGATTTTTGAAATACTGGCGGACAACGGATAGGCTATAGAAAGATTGTTTAGCTTTCATGCTTTTGGAGTTACTGGGCTAATTTGGTTGAAGTTTTGCCCATGTGGTTGTAATTAATATTGTTTGATAGTGGAGTTTCTAGCATCTTTTGATATGTATGTTCTTTTAAGTGCGTAATGTGAAAAACATACGCAAAGCAAGTAACTTACAGGTTGTAGTTTGAAATTTTACTGGAATTTTGGTGTTGTTTGGGTTTTGGTGGTGTTTTGGGGTTCTTTTTAGCCAAATCCTTCAAGTAGAATTACAAGATAGGTTCAGGAGGGTCTTTTGGTTTGGCAAATTTTTTTTTCTCCCAAGAAAACCATGATAGTCATTAGTCCATGTCCTCCATTTATTATATTTGTATTTTACTTTGCATTGCTTGTTCTTGATGTAATTGGAAATTGTTTTATTATTTTTAACTGCACACTTTTAACCCTAATTGCATTTTTGTTCTGGATTATTTCAAGTAATATTTCTATACCCATAAGAAATGTGTGTTGCTATGGAATTGGGAAAATGCTCAGTAAAATTTAGTATAAAATTTATTAAGTCAGTTTAAAGAATCTGATATACTTGAACAGATTGCCCAAACAGGTTGCATAGTCTCCCTCACTGGAGATATTCAAGAACCATCTGGATGCAATCCTGTGCCTGTGTTCTGGGATAAGTCTGCTTGAGCAGGGAGGTTGGACCAGATGACCCCCTGCGATCCTTTCAAACTTACACATTCTGTGATTCTGCGGTAATTTTAACATGAAATATATCAATGTTGGAAAAAAACACCCAAACCCTTTAAGATCCTGGGAAATCAGTGGAATTTTTATTACATTTTATTGATTTTTATCTGGGAGATTATGTTGTTATTTCTTGGCCTTGATGCATAAGTGAACCAAACTTTTAACTGCCACTAATTCATCTACTGTACATAATTTCAAAAAAAAGTTAAAGTTGGTATACTTCATATGTAATATTTTAGAAGAGAAAATAGGTCAGCATATGGAATGGACTGTAGGTACTGTGTATGTATCCAGTAGTCATCCCTGTATGCTGCTGCGTTACTCTATTACCTCATTTTCTCCATCTTGCTATTTGGAGGAACGAATAAAGAAACACTTCTCAGTCTGCAAAGAGAGTGTGAGAAGCAGGGAATTAACCAAAACTATCCCTACTTAGAAGGCTGGATAATTCAAGGACAAGTCCAAGTTTGAGACTGCACATGATCTGTGTGTAAATTTAAAGAAACGCTTGAGTACATTTGAGTTCGTAGCAAGCAAAATTTTTATATTTTCATATACATATGTTAATTTTTCCATAGACATTCCTGTTGTCTATGAAGGACATGATAGGACATCCTTCCAACAATTGCCTTTAATTATTTCAGATCAGAATGGATTTTTTTTTGTTTCCTAGGCCCTCAAAGAAAAAGATGATCTCAAAAGTCAGCTTCTCTCAGCTATAAACCAAATAGAAAACCTGCGGAAAGAGCTGAATGATGTGCTTACAAAGAGAGCCCAGCAGGAAGAACTCCTCCACTGTAAAGAAGTAAAACTGAATGAAATGGAGTCACACCAGGTATCTCTTGAAGAAGAAATGAAAGGAGTTCAAGTTACTGTAAAAAAATTGGAGAATGAGCTGAAAAAGCAAGTCCTTCTACAAAACCAAATGCAAGCTGAGAAGGAACACTTGAAGACAGAACTTACAACTATTAACTTGTTTCATAAAAAAGACCAAGAACGACTCCTAGAAATGCAAGCAGATGTAAAAAATTTAAGCGCCGTACGTGTGGAACTAACAAACAGAATAGCAGAAGAGGAGAAAGCCAAAAAGGAATTACTTAAGAGCCTCTCAGACCTCCAGAAACAGCAGGAATCTAGTCATGAAGACATGATTTCAGCTAACAGGCAGCTGAAGATGGAAAGAGAAATTCACCAACAGGAGTTGGCAGATCTTAGATCAGAGTTACAAAATGTGAAAATCAAACATGAACAAAATGTTCAAGAACTCATGAAACTCCTTAAACAAGAAAAAGATGATGCAGAGGCTCAGATTAGAATGCTAAAGGTATTTACTGTGAAGAATTCCAATGTCAGACTTCCCCCCTCCTCCCACACACTCCCCACACAGCCCCTACCATTGAATGATGGTTATAAAGCATGGGCTTTAAAGCACTTAACACACCTGTTGTTGCAGACCATTGTAAAAGTTTAAAGTTCGGGGTAAAAAATGTGACAGTACCAGTTTTAGGTCAAAATCTTAGTTCAAAAATAGTGAAATGTATACGTCTATGATCAAAATGAAAGGAAATATACCATGCTATGGTATATATGGCAGGCAGGTGAAGTCCCAGGTGACTGGAAAGGGGGGAGCATTGTAGCATACAGTCACCCCAGGGCACCATCTTTTAAAAGGGTAGAAAGGAGGACTGTGTGACCTACTGACCTGTCAGCCTCATCTCTCTTCATGATGGGAAGATCGTGGAGCACAATCTTTTAGAAGCTACACTAAGCCACATGGAGGACAGGGAATTCATTTGGGACAGCCATCACATCTTCACCAAGGGCAAGTCCTGTCTGATCCACCCTGTGGCCTTCACTGATGGAGTTACTACATCAGGGGACAAGGGAAGGGCTACAGATGTCATTTATCTGGCCTTCTGTAAAGCTTTTGACACAGTGTCCCACAACATTCCTCTGTCTAAATTGGAGAGAGATGGACTTTATGGGTGAGATAGATAAGAAATCGGCTGAATTGTCACATTCAGAGCATTGTGGTCAATGGCTCAGTGTCCAGATGGAGTCCTGATGTACAGTAGTGGTGAGTGGTGTCCTTCAGGGATCTCTGTTAGTACTAGTGTTTAGTTATTTAATGTATAATTCATGACTTGATAATAATTCTTAAGCAGCTGGTAACATAGAAACCTTTAAGTGAAGATAGCAATAAAAAACCCCTAGGTAGTTGTTAGTAGAAGGATCATTAAAATCAAATATTTTGACAGTAGTGCTTAACATTGGACTTATTTTTAGTGCATGTTGCATTATTTAAGTGGTCTGTCCAAAAGTGTTTTTTTCATTTGACAATGACATTGAAATTAAGAGTTTATATTTGATGTCAATTGTAGAGAAGGAAAGTGTATTCTGGATGCTAATAAGAAAACATAAGTTGATCCTGTGTTTTTGTATGTAATGGCAAATCCTACAGTTAGGACCTTTTTATTTTTACTGATTGTTGAACCTAAACACAGGATTAAAAAAATTAACTTCCATATTTCATTTACAGTTCCATGACTTCCCCCTAAATCTACATATATTTTTTATGAGCAGAAGGTTTGAGGGAGATGAATTTTCTAAGATATTAGGGCAGGCAAATTTTTTAGATGTATACAAAATGATAATGCATAAGATTCTCTTCATTGAGAGACTGTAAGTGAAACACAATAGAAAATCATATGCGTCTCTAGGAAGATCTGATGAAAACATGTCATCCTGCAGGTGATTTGGTTACTTTTTGTCTGAACTCATCATTACATTGCATTTGGATTTCAATTTTATGGACATACTTTTCTTCCAAATTAAGGTAAACCTAACATACATAATATCTTTTCCCCCCCCTTTTTAAAAGTATTTTGATGTTGGAGTAGTGTTTAGGGAAATCCAACAGGAAAAGTTTGGGTTTTTTAACCTATTATTATTAATATTATTTTTCAGGCTGCTAAGATTTTGTGTCTAGCAACCAGCTGTCTTTTACTGTTACAGTAATAATTGAGCTTATTTATGCCTCAGCTGTGTCCAACCTTTGTAAATATTTTTGGGAAAGAATATACATATCCTGTCCAAAGATAATTAGAGCTTTAAAAATAAAGGTCGGTTGAGAGAGACTTGAGGAGTGAAGGGAAATTTAATATATTTGTAGGATCCAAAGCCTTAAACTTAAAAGAGGATGCATTTATGAGTTACTTCCTGGAAATCAAGGGTACAGAGTCCTGTGTTTAGAGGACTAACTTCTGCATGTATTGTAAAAAGAAGTGACTTCCTATTTTTGTTGTTCTTTCCTCTGTTGCCTCCTCTGTATGGTACTTTCTGCCTCACTTTTGCCTGGTTTTCTGTAGTGTGGCACTGGATTGAAAAATTATAATGTAGTTAAAGATTTTTTGGGGTAGTAAGGAAGGCACCATAAAAATATTGTATGATGCAATGGAACTGGAGAAGAACACAGAGTTTTTTGAGATACCAGTGTTAAGAAGGATCTTACTGTTTCATTACTGAGATTCTGATGCTTTAACTTTTAATTTGGTTTCTGCTAGAAAATCCTAAATCGTTCTTAACCAATGCCTCTATGATGTCTTATTTGGTATTTAAAAGGATAGATACACTAGGCACAGGAAGGCAAGTGGTCTGCTTAGTGGTCCTCATTTGGCTTTGTGCTCAGAAGCTCTGGATTTGTCCCCTAATTTTAATACATACCCTCATTTGCTTTAAAAACATGGTTATTTTCTTAGAATGATGACATACAAAATTTCCTACTTCCTGACAGTATGGAAGTACTTGAAGTAATAATCTTTGATCTAAGATTATATAGAGATATGTGTCAATACATATAAAACTGTGTATACGTGTATATTTCTTTTTAAATTGTTTTCTATACATTTTCCAATTGTGCCATCCACTTTTTTCCCGAAGATTATTAAATGTTGAAATTGAGTTCAATAAAGATCAGTTAAATTATATTCGTATCTACCTTGTTCGTACTGGAAATTAATAACTATTAACTTTCTCTTCTTTGTCTCAGGGGTAATATAGGTGAGGGATTTTTTTTATATTGTCTCCATCTGCATAGATATTATAATGTAATTACCTTTAGTAGAAAGTGAAAAGTTGTTTATAAGCATATTCACAGAAAATGTTTTGTGCGTTGCAGTCTTGTCTTTGTGTTCTTAAGTCTTTGTAGACTATGGATGCCAAAGTTCTTTCTCAAATTGTCCTTTGGAAGAGTTTTTGTAATCTGTTTAGTGTCTAAATTAGTGTCTAGATTTAGTGTCTAAAATAATTCATAAAACTTCTCTCACTACACTTCTGCCTCATAGAAGTTATGTTTATAGTGTAATTGGGAAATAGAATTTTTGCTTTTCCTCAGAAAGAAATTTACTTTACAAGTTTATTTTTGTGTTTAACTGCATCCCACACTTCATCTAATACGAAACTGGTTTTGAGTAATGTGTGTGTTAATTTGCTTCTTTGTTGTATTTTTTAAAATTTTCCAGATATTGTAGAGCATTTCTCAAATCTTTCATTTTCAGTCAGTATTTTTTTCACTGGAAACAAATATACATTATTTACTCTTTCTTTTTGGGGCTTTCTAGCTCCTTATATGTTTTCTTCATTTTTTCTCTGCAAAGTTTCATGAATAGCATTAATCGCACAAAATAATAGCACTAAACCCATACAATTTTAGAACTTAAAAATACTAAACCTTTGCTGTTCTTTCCTTTCAGATATAAGTTTAGTATTGGTTCCTGAAATTAAATGATAGTTTTAGAGTTTCTGATTCCAAATTATTTTAGTAATGGAAAAGCTGCATAAATACTAGGCTTCTCAGGATGATGTAAGCTGATGAGTGTAGCAGAACTGAAATGAAGAATCTGAGACTTCTATTTTCTGCTTTTAAAACACTGTATGGTTCTGCAACTCTGTGATGCATGTTTTCCATGTTCAGATAAGTAATTGCACTTAGTAGAACTTAATTTAATTTTTCACAGTTATCATTTGGCAATAGTGTTCCACTGATACAAAACTTTAGAGTTCGTGTGTGTTTTAAAATAACCCATACAGTGACTTTGTAATTTGTTTTCCCTTTACCATCAGATGGAACTTTTAGAAGAGAAAAACATAGTCAAGACTCAGTCTCAACAACTGGAAAAAATAAAAGTTGAGTGTGATAAATTGACAGAAGAATTAAACCAAAATGAGGAAGAAAATATAAAACTAAAACGGAAATGTGAGTTTGTGAAACGAGAACTGGAGAAAAAGGTAAAATTAACTGATTTTAAGCATGATTTGTTTCTGCGCTGATAAATACCTAAAATAAATGATGGATTATAGAAATAGATGGTAAATCTAAAAAACCCCAGCATGTGTGTATTAAAGAATATACCCAGTCATGCCATAGTACACGGTTTCTATATGAATGAAAGAAGACAAAAATTCTTTGGCTGGATTATGAACTGTATCCCTCCAAAGATTCGCTAATATTATTTAGGACAAGAAATATAAATCCTGTTGCTTGCCTCATCTCTAATATAGGTAACTAACAAATATTTAATCAACCACTTCTAGTTTTCTTCATATTTTTCTTCAAGATGCAGTGGAGCTATCAATAATTTAGAGGTAGGTTGAAGGCGATATGCAATGTAAGTGTAGTAAAAGAAATTCTAACTAATGTGGGGGTGGAGGAGTTTTGGTTTTTTGGGGTGTTCTTTTATAATATAGAGATAGAGAAATGTTAAACTGGCATTTCTTTAGCTTGCTAAACTATCAGGAAGTGGTTTAAAAGCTCAACTTGTCAGACTAGTAAAAAGTACTTGAAACGAAAATTCGAAAATGTGTTTTTTCTACGTCGGCATTTTAGTTCTATAATATCTATTATTAAGAAAATGTGTTTATAGAAATGTACATGGGCTTCTGTAATCTGTTTTGAATTAGCTCCAACCTTACCTAATATTGAGAAGACACTGTTTTTACATCAAAATCATCTTTTATCTCTAAATTGGAAAAGATCAGATAAGTTTTTAAGCATGCAATCCTGTGGTCTCAACTGTTGAAGGTAAAGGCAGATGGGGACTTCTATTAGATTGCATAAATAGTTAACTTAAAAGAATATTTGGTATTTTGGTTTTGTGGATTGTCAAAAGAGATGGAGGGAATAATATTACTGCATGAGAAATCCCATACTAGTTTACAGTTGTGGCAATGCAGCAGAAGCTTATTGTGTTACTGAGTAGTTTCTTTTCTTTTCCATGCCTTTTTATACTTTTAATATTCTGTTCTTAATGCAAATACTAATTCAAAGAGACATAGGTATTATAACTAGCTTAGATTTTTTTTTTTAATGAAAGTTGAAAGAGCAGAGCATAATGGGAAATGATTGGTTTCTTTCCTTTTCCTTCTGTGCTCTTCTGAGTCATTAGTGTCTTATTTTCTCCTGTAGGCTCTGGATGTAGAATGATAAGGAATGTTAGCACATTCAGAAAAACAAGCAGATAAGAAATAAAAAAATAAAGTTATGTATTCTGTTTTAGTCGTGGTCTTTGGAAATGAACTTTGACGTGTGATGGACTGCATTCAGTGAATAGTAAGATAACAGAATACTGATACTGGAAATATATAGAGTGCAATATTATTACTTTCAGAATACTAATCTAGGTCAAAACTGCTATTTCAACTCCCACTGTTGTAGTATAGAAATACTGGAACCTGTCATCTTAAAAAATATTAGGATTTCTTAAGTTTGAACTAACTGTCTCAAGTATTTTTGTATTAAGTGAAAAAATCAGACTTCTTATCCAGTATGGGTTTTTTACATTTGTAGGCCACCTATATTAAAAACACCTATTTTACTAGTAGAAGTAACACCTATACATAAATATGTATACGAGGTAGCAAGGTGGATGTTGGTCTTGTGATTGATTAGCAAGTGATAGGACAAGAGCATATAGCCTTAAGCTGTGTCAGGGGAGATTTAGATTGGATATTAGGAAAAATTTATTAATGCATTGGAACAGGCTATCTAGGGAAATGGTTGAGTCGCCACCCTGGAGGTATTCAAAAGACATGTACATGTGGTGTTCAGGAATATGGTTTAGTGGTGGACTTGGCAGTATGGGGTTTTTAGTTGGACTGTATGATAACTGAGTTCTCTTCCAACATCAATGATTCCATATATATCCCATTCATGGAACTTGGGTGTTAGACATTACCTAACTCCACACTTGTGTCTCATAAGAGCAGTGCATGAAGATTTCCAACAAATAGACTTCAAACAGTTGTGCCTTTTCATTGTGCAGGTCCACAATTAATAAATGTTTGAAGTCCTTGTTCTTCTCACCATTCTTGGTGCAACTTGCACACATTGGAATTTGCCTGTTAAAGTGTTTGCCCTTTGCTGTATCACATTCTCCTTATCTCAGCAGCAGGACAGGTGTGTTTCAATTTCACTTATTCTCTCACAAGATAGGTTTTTCTATATTTATGATGCAGAATTCAATATTTTGTGTAATCTAGCATCAGTTTTGGTTTTATGGCGGCTCTATCATAGATATAAAGAAGAAAATCTGAATTTTAAAAACATATGTAACATATTTAGTCAACTTTTTGACATTAGATGATAGCATAAAATACTTTCCTCAGTGCCACTCACTCTCCTATGAGATATTCTTTGAGTAGTTTTCCTTTGAGGGTACACTGACTGCCTATAAAATTTTCCTTCTGGGATCTCTTTTCCGATGATAGAGATTAGATGCCTGTAACAGATTCAGGGCAAAAGATAATAGTGGGAGTATTTGCTCTGGGCTCTTTTTCTACTCATGAGGAGATTTGTAATAGAACATCTGTTTTTGACTCTGAAAATAGGCTTTATGATTGTTGAATTTGGATTTGGTAGCATTCTCTTCATAACTGATTTACAGGATAATATGGAGAATCAAGGGAGGAACTTACAAGTACTATTAGAAGATCTTATTTTTCAATGGCAAGGAATTGAACTTAGCATGACTGAGTATGGTCTGATTATAGGATTGACAGATACATGGCTAATGACATATGATATATTATTAATACAATTATTTATCTTTTTTTGTTTTTCCTTTTACACTCCAGGAAAAACAGATCAGCAATGAAGATCATTTGAGAAAGATGAGTGAGGCCAGACTGCAGTTTAAAGATCAGCTGCGTCACTTAGAAATGGAACAGCAATCCATTCTTTCCATGATAGGAAGTGAAATTGATGCTGCTTGTGAAATCTTTTCTCGCGACTCCATGGAGAAATTCAAAGTAATTCTAAGTTTTAAGTATGCTGCAGGTTTTATTCTTTTCTTAATGAAAGTTTGTAGTGGAACTCATATGGATTGTTGGATTGTTTCCACTGTTGCATAGATAATCATTCCAATAGAATTATGAATATGTAGCTGGTACAGAGGGACATTGCCAATTATTAGAATGGGATACTATATACTATGAAGAACTATCCGTGCATTCATTGGTACTGCTTTCTTTTGCCTTTTTTTTTTT
>VXBN01015786.1:48641-71337 GCA_013397395.1 Sinosuthora webbiana
TTTTTTTTTTTTTTTTGAGGAGTAGTCCTCCCTTTGCTTATGTGAAAGTACCTTTTATTAGCCAAAGTTTTGAGGTAGGTTTTCTTGGGCCACGTTCCTAGAATTGGCAAGTCCTTAAAAAAGACCTAAAATGCTTTTAAAATTGGGAGAAAATGAAAGAAATGTATTGTTAAAAAATCACTTGAATGCTTTATTTTTTATGTAGAGAAAATGAAAAGAGTTTGTAATCTCCTCTTTTGAGGAGCGTCTCATTGTATCCAGAAGACTCAGACTCAAATTTTCAGGAAACTGGTAGCTTGCTGTAACTTTTTTTTTTTTTGCTATTTTACTACTTCTCCTGCAACCCCTGTCTTCCTGTAGCTTTTCTTTTGAGCATTCTCATTTGCTCCTCAGGTACAGAAACTCTTCCTCCGTCCATATGATTCTACAGTGACTAATCCTTGTAAATCAACATTGTACTTCTGAGAATAGAGAATGGACTGTCTGACTCAGCTTGTTGCCACACTTAATAAGTGCTTGACCTAGTGCCTTTTCAGCCTTAGCTGCAACCCAGAGTACACTCAGATTACATTTTTTTTTTGTCTTACTATTTAAACAGAGAATAGTTTGTAGGTCCCGGTCATTTGACTGGGCTGGGCTGCTTTTGAAATCAATATTTTTCACGATTGACACCATTTCTCCTCTTACATATGGAGTCGAGGTGTTGCAGCACAAAACTGGATGAGAATTCTGAGAAAAATGAATTTCACAAACAAGCTTTCTCCTCTATATCCTTACAGATAGGTCTTTTTTTTAATTAAGTTTTGCAATCTGCTGTAGTTGCCAGATTTTTGATCATTGAGCCATGCCTTCTTGGACTTGTTCCTCGCCTTGTGCAGAGTTTTTGGTTTTTGGATAAAGTTTTGCAGATCCCTGTTTTTACAATTCTTGTTTTTTTATCACTGGCAAATGTAAACCAGTTCTGAATGCGAACTTTTGACTAGACAGCTAATGTGAAAAAAAAGTTAGTTTTGTGGTCCTGGTATGATTTTTTTTTAAAGGTAAGAAGTTTCCTTTGTAATATTGTTCGTCTGCCCAGTACTTCAGGTATTGCCAAGGTTTCTAAAAAGTTTCACCCTTTACTTCAAGAAGTTTCTGCTCGAACTTGGGTAAGCAGGAGGAATTTGATGGATAAATATTTGTATTGAGAGAAGTCAAGCACTAGGCTTAATCTTCCTTGATAAAAAATGTATTTCTCTGATGAATTTCCAGTAAGCAGAAAAAACTTTCTTTCTTCTATGTCTAACTCCCATTTTATGTCTGTTATGTCTTTGTCACCTGCTTTTTCATAGGCAATATCCCTTACACCAACAGTACTGAATGATCCTCATCGCTGGTTAGCAGAAACAAAGGTAATAGTCAAACCTCCTGAAATTTTACTGTGTAAGCTAATGTTCAACATTTGATGGTGTAGTGGGAGGTGTCCTAACACATGGCAGGGGGTTGGAACTAAGGTGATCCTTAAGGTCCTTTTTAGCCCTAACAATTGAGTGAGGGGGTGAGTCTGGAAATGGATGGATCTGTTTCAGATGAAAGTCCATTTAAAATGGCACTTCAAGGCTAAACGGGAAAATACAAAAGCATTCCTTTGGCAATTATTCTGATATTTCCAGACTGTTATTTCAACTGATATAGAATAATTTTCCAAATGTTTTTATCAACAAGAAATAGCCATCTCTAAAGCAAAATAAATAGCAATGTTGCTTTCACAAAAAAAAAAAAAAAAAAAAAGGTATTGAAGTAAGAGGAGTGATGGCCTTTAGATCTGGTTCAAATTTTTTCAGATGAGTAGAGCATGAGAATGTAGCCAGCAGGTTAAGTTTCTCTTACAGCATTATCACAAGGCTAGAAATAATGTTAAATAAGGCTGGTATTTATTCAATCTAAAATTTATTAGTTTGGATTATTGGAAAATGAATGATTTTTCTTTCCCTGTTGAAGCTTTCAAATCCTATAGTGTGGGAGCACACACGCTTGAGAACATCTTCAAGGTGATGACTGTAACTCAAATCTTGCCTTTCATTTTGCATCTTTCCTCCAGCTCCCACAGCTCACACACAGCACACTTCTTACCCAGTATCTTTTAAAAGTAGTAAATTTCTCATGATCAAAATAGTTTACAAACTGTGGAAGACAACTGGCGTTTTTGCTTCGTTTAGAAAGGTCAAAGCCACAAGAGAACTGACTTAAGAAAAAAAAATTGCAAATGTTTGCGTGTAAGAGAACGTTGTTCATGGTGTGTGTAGTCTGTGAAAGACTTGCAGACCAAGAAAGACTTCCACTGTAGATAACAGAGATAAGACTGGAATCAAAGGAGAAATGTCATGGAGGAAAGATTTTCTTCATTTGAAAAAGTGACACTGACATATTATAAAAAAGAACTTTGAAAGAGCACCTATGAATACTTAGCATTTCTTACCTAAATTTGTTTAGCTGCTAGAGGGAAGTTTAGAATGAATGACTGCTTAAAATGCCACTTTTATTTTCTTTTGTTTTTCAATAGGTTGTGTGAAAGTATTCCATTTGATCACTTCTAGATTTACTATATTGATCACAGCCTTATCAATGAGATCTTTTTCTCCTCTGAGTGAACCTTAAATATTGACTTTTTCTGACTAGAAAGGATTGATGTCACTTTATTAGAAAGGAGAAATACTTTTAATTCTGTCAACATAAAACAGAGAAAAGGTTTTCTGAAAGCAAGGCCTATCTCTAGATGTCTATGTGTGCACTAATTCAATGTGAATTTTCATGTCTACCCTAGCAAATTTGTGCTTCTGATTTAAAAGAAATAAAATAATATAAAAGAAAATCACTTTTCACATATAATTATCAACTAAAATATGTCTTTTGGGTCTCTTGAAAATCAACTTATGTTCTTTTAATATATCTGAATGCCCTCTATTATTATTATTCAGCTAGCTACAAATGAGTAATCTGTGACTCCAAAGATAATTTGGTCAGTGAAGATTTACGTCCTCTTATTTTTATTAGAATTCTTTACTTTTTATTGTATCTTTTTTTAAAATGTAGACTAAGCTTCAGTGGCTGTGTGAGGAGGTAAAGGAAAGAGAAAGTAAGGAAAAAAAGCTGCGATGCTACTTGCTGCAAAGCCGAGAACAGCTCAAGCACTTTACACAGATAAAGGAGACTGAACATCAGTCTCTCTTTAAACAGATAAAAAACCAAGAAAAACTTTTGGAAGAAGTTCACAGAGAAAAAAGAGGTATGTTACTGGTTCCATTTTTGTTAATAAAAGGGAGAAAGAATTTCAAATTCTATTTATTATAATTTCTATGACACATTCATTTTCTCAACTAGTTACTTCAAACTGCAACGGGCTCGTGATAACCAAGAATAATGTTTCAGTTGTGTGTTTTTGTTTTCCCTTGCTGACAAAAAGGCAAATACAATCAACCGTGTTTCAAACCAATGCAGTGGCTGAATAACACACGAGTTTACATCATGCACAGTGGATATAGAAATTATTTCCCAGCTGTACCATCTGGGACATTGCACAACCAGGGCAAAAAGGGATTATACAAGAGTCTGAGGCAGGCTGAGTTAGACTGCTATTTGCACAGCTTGCTGTGTCATGGTACGGTCTTTCATTGTATTCTGTTCTCTCAGTTTTGAAGGAAAGGTGTCACCTTTTAGGTTTTCTTCAGAAATCTTGTTCCGGCCTTTATTCAGGACTCCCTACTGATATAACTGGACAGAATAAGTATTCTCTTTCATTATTTTGTTCGTTGTCATTTCGTGCTGATTGATGTAGATTCAGATAAGAGTAAGCTTCTAGTAAGGGTAGTTATAGCTTCTAGTATCTGACTTATTATTGAAAATGTTTTGTGATTTGTAGTAAAAACAAAACTGCCTGGTTTTGGCAAGAACAAAGTTAATTTTCTTCCTAGTAGCTGAAACATGCTGTGTTTTGGATTTGATATGATAGTAACGTTGATAACACACTGATGATTTTGTTGCACCCTAAGTCAAGGACTTTTCAGTTTTCCATGCTCTGATAGTGAGAAGGTGCACAAATAGCTGCAAGGGAACATGGCCAGGCCAGGGGAACTGGCAAAGGGATAATCCATAAATTAAAACATCATTCCCAGTGTACAAACACAGGAGAGCTGTCTGGGAGGAGCCAATCACAGCTGGAGAAGGGGCTGGACATTGCTTGGTGGAGAGCAATGATATGGTACATCACTTGGGTTTTTTTTTTGGTTTTGTTTCTATCTTTTTTGACAAGTGCATGTCATGACAGTGCATGTGACAGTGTATGCAAGAATAATGGGTTTACAATCTCCATGTGAATTTAATTGCTTTGTTTTACAGTCATGTCAACTTAGATTTTTCTTTTTAATTTGAAAGTTATGACCTTCATTATACCAAATCAGTTATTTTTTAGAAATTGTAGAAGATAGAGAAATAGTAGAATGTATATCTGTTAATGTGAGTTTTGAGTACTGTTGTTCACCAAGTGAGACATTTAAATGTTTAAAAAGGTTTTTTTTAATTTAAAAAAGGGTGCAAGACAAAATCTGACTGTTTTCATATCTTGGATAAAAACTTGTACATACTGAATGAAAAGCCCAGCCTTGATTATGATGCAAGTACTAGAATGTAAACTTGGATAAATGACTTGAACATGAAAATAGGAAAAGCTACTTTCCCAGAGGGGAAAAAAGAAAACACAGCTAAAAGCATAAAAATGGTGTTAAACCAAAAGGAGAAAACAATCCATCAAAATGAAAAAAAAAAAAGGATACAGAATGCTTGTTGGCTTTTCTTACTTATACATAAAAAAATGGAAGTAGTTACACAATACTAAGGCACACAGTAATGAAATTATGGGCAAATCTCAGGTGCAGGAATAAAGGAAATGAAGGCAGGATGTATTTAATTAATAAAAAAAGCCTTCACTTTTTTTTTTTTTTTAAACACCAACGTATCCTTTACAGTGTTGCTAAATAAAATGGATATTCAGTCAAATTTGATCAAGTGGATGAAAATATTTTCTGCTGGAATGATGCAGGTTTTAGATGGAGCATTTTATCAGATTCTGTGAATAACCGTGAATATCCATGGATGTGGTTGACTGTCCCCACTGACACACACCACTTGTCAGAGTACCTGATAATAGTCTGAAAATACTCCATTAATTTAAGTTCACATAAATCAAAACTTATGAAAATGAGACAGAGAAATTGTATTCTCAAGAAATTAAATTGTTAATTTCCTTTCTGTGGATCTGAAAATGAAGTTTACTCATGAGGACTTTAGATGAAAGAATAAAAATAGAGATTTATGGTGGACATATCAAAAGTAGGTGGCATAAATATTTAAATTGCTTTGTTGATGAACATGTTTAAGGAAGTTTTATTGGCTTAAATAGGTCTACTAAAACTTTTAACTATGTATTTTTTTGTCTTTTCCCTTCACCAGAGCATTTGTAAATACCTAGGATATAGGCTTTTGAAACTTCCTTATGAATCTCTGTAAAAGTGTTAACATTATCACAGTGGTACCTGTGGTGGTATCAACTGGCTGTCCATGTGGTATAATCCTGACCAAAACAAGTAAGCTAACATAAAGATTCATGAATGAGAAAATAGAGAATGAAGCAAAATACAGTTGGGAAGCACAGAGTTTCAGCTTTGTCTACACAGTAGCAGAAGTTTCATAGTTTATCTGGTTATGCTTCAAGATCAGCTACATTTGTCTTCTGTTCTTGATAAGAGTATCATGACGAAGAGTTTAGAAATTCAGAAGTCTAGCAATATTTATAAACACAGAAGAACTGAAGAGGATGTGAGTTCTGATCTCAGGTTTGTAGATTGGTACTTTGGATACAGTTCACTGCTTAACAAGGTGTTTATCAAGTATGCTGTACAATGGGATATTTCAGTAAGTAACAACTTGGATTCCATTTTTCCTCTTAGAGTGATTTTGGTCTTAAAATCAAATTTATTTCACTGGCATTGAACTAGGTATCCAATATGTTAACAAAATGTACAAAGATCTGATGAAATAAAATGCGTAAGTTCCAGTTTCTAAACTAAGAATTTAATTTGCATTCTGGAATCACTGAGCATGCCATGGTGTTCTTAAGACAAATTCAAAAATTAGCTTAGGTAACAAGAATTTTATTTTAATGCCATTGTCAGCAATTGTACCCAAGATCTGACACAAATTTCTTTCATTTATTGCATTTCTGTATGATCTAGTCAGACTATGTAGTCTGAAAACCTCATCATTCAAATCAGTGAAAGTCCGTATTTGATCCTGGGTGGACCCATTGGTTTTATAAATTTGGATTTACTTTAATTGCCTTTCCAAGAAAGTCTTGGAATATATTGACATGTATGTAAGCTAGACATAATGTGTTATTTAGTGGTGGACATGAAGTCTGCACAGTTCTTTTGTTTCAGGATAATATACTGCTACTTCAGAGAAGACATGGATAGTCAACAAATAAATGTTTAGGAAAATAAGACCTGACATATTTGGCAAGGCCATATCTGTTCTTTTTTATAATGAAACAATGTTAGTATGGCTGTAGTGATGTAAGAAGAGGAGGGGCATTGCTGCTATTTACAGATTAAATTTATCTCAAAATATTCTGCAAATACTGTTTTACACAAAGTCCTGGGTGATGCAGGACATATGCTGTACCAGTTCTCAATGTCTACTGAGATAATGCTCTATAATCCCATTTGAATTATTACATACTTAAAATTTCTCTTATGTAGGTTTTATATATATATATATATATACTGCTATATATATACTTATACTGCTAAGTAAAGTTTAAGAAGGTAACAGTTGTAGTCCTGAGCTGTGATACACTAATGTTAGATGCTTTTGTCACAAGCACAAAACTAAAACTGTACTGGTCAAGTGTGTGGTGTTTTTCTTTATGTATTAAGTTTATCACTCATGCATTTATCGTTGTGCGTTGTCTTAGATTTGAGGATATAAAAACCAAATTTTGAAAGACTTATATTTTAGCTGGTTTTAGTGATGGTGTCAACTCTATGAATCATACAGTTACCTCTAGTTTCATCACTTTAAACAAGTAAAATTGATAAAGATTTTGGTTAGTGATTTGTGAGGCAAAACATCAGTTTATTTTAATTTATTTTTCTTCTGTTAGGTTCAGTCAGGACTATCTGTTATTCAACTGCTGTGGATAATAGAAACTGCAAAGAGCCTGTTATATTAAAGTAGATTAAGAATGTAGGTAAAACTTTGCTTTGACAAAATCTAATCTTTCAAATTATATTCCTGGTTTTTTCTATTTTAAAGTCAGTAAGTCCAATTTTTGTTTGAGTTAGGAACACTAAAGCAGAAAGAGTAAAAATTTAAAATAAGAAACAGTGTAGTACATTGAATGTAAATATACTGACACTGAGCAATCTCTGTTATTAAACTGAGGAAAAGTACGAGATTGGGAACCAGTGAAAATCAGAATAGTGTAAAATCTTTCTATTATGACCTATTATGTTTCATTTAATAGTAAAGTACATATGCTGTTTTGAAGACAACTTTAAGCCTGATTCTGCCCTTTCAGCTTTGTTTCTTTCTTTTTTATTAAGTTTCTTTTTCTCATATATTGCATGATATTGCCCTTGTCTGAGCAAGAGTCCTTTCTGTGGCAACAAGAAACATCACAAGGTATTTTCAGGTCATCTTTCATTGAACAGTGAATGGAAGCATCAACTAGAGAGAACACTCTTTTAGGCATACATACAGGAAGGAATCTGAAGGATTTCAGAGAAACTCTTCATAGTACTTGGTTTTCATAGTGAGCTTCAAAATGCATGGAGTTGAAATATCATTACTATTAAAATGATTTATTTCTTCTTAATAGTGTTCTTGCCCTTTAAATAATGCTTGGTTTTTTTAATGTGATGGGGGAAGGAGGAGGGAGGACTTCTAAGTTATTTTAAACTTTGCCAAAATGAACCTGCGTTCAGAGTCTTAGAAGAATGGAAATAAACCCAAATCATTTAGAAATCTTGCCCTGTGGAACTTTTTTAATCGGAAAACTGGAAATATCTGACTGGACATGCATTGCTGTAATTATTTAGTATTTTTCTGGAGCCATTTTCATTTGACATTATCTTTTTATGCACTCATAAAAATATGGCTGCCATTTAAAAAAAAGAGAAGGTAAGAGATGGGATCAAACTATAGATAAGATTTTTTTAAGACTTCCTCTGATTTCTCTTTCTTTCTGATTCAAGTACTTTAGATGATTACCTGAAACTTATGTATAGTTTTTTGGTTTGGAAAGCATGATTAGTTCTTTAAATTACTGAGTTTGTACTGCTCATTAACAGTAAGAGACTAAATTTATTAGTTTTATTTCTTGGTTTACCTGCACATACTGGAAACAAAATCAAAATTAACAAAAGTAACGTGGGGGATGGGGATTCAGTGTATATTAAATAATTAAAATGTATTATTTCATTCTTTCTTTTGTGAATTATGACTTCTTTCTTTAAACCAAGCTAAAATAGCTGGTGTTCCATGAACTAGTGGGTTTTTTGGGGGTTTTTTTTCAGCTGATGAAATGATGGCATTGGACTCTTCATAAGCACAATTACAGCTTAGCAGTGATTTAGCACTGTGTAATAAAGAAAATCTTGTAATCAACTGTACAACTTTACCAGGACTCCTTGAATTTATATGAAAGATGCTGTCATGCTTTCAGGTTATGTACTATTATGCCTCTATACTGAACTGATATCACCATTTTACATCTATTAAATTTTAAAAAACCCAACCAAAAAAGCCCTACCCCAAGCAACACAGGCACTTCCACACTTATCTTGAATTCAATATTTTTCTGAGAAGTATATAACAGAAACATGCTATCTGTCATTTATTCTTCTTTAGGTAACAATGATATCCTGAAGAATCTCTTTAATATCTGAAAAGATGTCAGTTTATTTAAATAATATGCTGTCTTATTATGAAGGAAAACTGAACCAAGGGCTCTATGTTCCTCTCATGTTGTGCCTATTCCCTTGGTCAAAGCCATCTTACTTTAAAATACAGATGAATCATGTTGGAAATTTGAACAGAAATGGAAAAAATGCTATCTAAGATTTAGTGTAGTAAATCTTTTCAAGTTAAAGGAGTGTTTAAAATCATGCATCTTGCTATATCATAGATTCAATATCTTTCAAAATTAGAGCTTGTAATGGTTTTGCCTAGAATTTTTCAGGCTGTAATAGAATATGTTTTTCAGTGTAGATCACTGCTATGTTAAAAGCTTTTATATCCTTTCAGCTGATATGCTATTTAAAAATCCTTTTTTTTTCCTAAAGTGAGTCCTGATGATAATCTGTATTTGGAGAACTGAAGTTTAAGTACTTTATCAGTACCAAAATAGAAGAGTTTCAGTCATTAGTAAAACCAATTCTTAATATTGACTGTATACAACAAAATAATTTTAATTACAGAATACACATTTTAAGTGAATTCTTGAAAAAAAGGAAATCTAGCTGGTTTTGGGTTTGTCTATATAAAGATTAAATTAGTGATATTTAATCTGTTTGTACATTTTTTCCTTCTGGTGGGTTAAATATGACAAATTCCTAGGTTGAATATTTACTCTGATCAGCATGTTCAAGGTAACAGCTGTCTGTATCTAACATCTTTTCTTTCCTTCTTGGTTTTGGTTTAAGAAAATGGGAACTATGACTGGTACTTTTAAATGCTTTACATATTTTGTAGTTAAAGGGGAAAATCCTTAAAAATGTTTTAAAGCCAAGAAAGACAAGAAAATTAACTATATAGTTCACACAGTATGAGTGATTAGAAAAATAAGCTACTAATAGTTTTTACTAAATAATTTCTTCTAAGTAGTTTTTTAAAAATTCACAAGTAATAATGGGCATGTATATCTGAATCTTCTTTAGAGTGGGCAGAGAGAGTCACAGTATTTTTCTTGTCTGCATCTATTATGTCTCTAGGATAGGATCATAAGCTAGTCAAGAGCATGATTTGGGTACTTCTGCCTATTTTAATGGACTTGAGTTGCAGGTTATTAAGCACTGTTAGTAAACATTGTTGCTGTAAAGTTTTAATTTTTTGCTTAAACAGATACAGTATCTTAGTCAAAGAGAATGTACTTGCTCTTGGTTATGTATTAAAAAAAAAGAGTGAACTGAGGGTAAAACTTGGTCTCCTGTTCCTCAGTTGGATTTCTTAATTCTACACCACCTTTCTACTCTGAGAATTATTTTTTAAAATACACATTTTCATATTGCAGTACTTATTTTTGAGTATTTGAGCAGTACCTTTGTGCAACATTATATATTGCTAGTATGTAAATCTCTGTTTAGTGGAAAACATTTAAACATAAAAATTATCACCTTAATTTTTGTTTCACAATTCTAACACTTAGATTTTGTTGTGGATATTTTGTTTGTTTGTTTGTTTTATTATACCTGGTGAATTGAGATGCCTACCACTAGAGAAAGAAACCAAATGCAAACCCATTGAAACAGATTCATTGAAATATATATGTATGCACTTCATGCATATGTATATACTACATCAATATTGTACATACTTCAGCTGTCAGGACAAAACTTTGTCTTCCTGGTTTTAATTATATTTGATTACTCAGCTGTAGAACATTACTTTCTTGATTGGATTGAAATTCTAGGAGCAGCATTTTCTGAAAATAAGGTTTGAATGTTGTCTGTATGGAAAATTGCTTCTACTTGCAAAATCAAATGATCAGACAGTATACCATTTCTTGCAAGACACTATATAAAATTAAGAAATCCTAGTGAAATAATTCTGTTCTAATGCAACGTGCTTTAAATCCATGGAACACATTTTTATGAAGGACGAGCTGAAAGGCCAGAATTATGTTAGGACACTATTGAATATAATGCAATGATCTTATAGCTATTTGGCTATCCACAGTTTCCTTATCAAGTTCTTAATGCCTGTTGCAAACCAGTTTACTTTTTAGCAGAAGCATATTTAAATTGGCAGACAACTGGGTTTTTTGGATGCCTTGCTTCTGTCAAGCCATGAGACATGTCATGGAACTTGGGAGGAAGTTTGCTTTGCATAGCTTCTTCCCTTTTGGGAAGCTGTTGGGAATGTTGAGCTGATGTTTCTCAAGTGTATTAAAGGGATTATAAGTATGTTGGGTTATGCTTTATTAAAGTGGCTTCTTAAGTGAGAGTGGAATGCGAATATTCTACTATATGCATGCTTATTCTCATAAAAGCCAGAGAAATATTAATACTTCATTCTTGGTCAGTGAGACTTACCTACGCACACTGGTTTTAATGAGTTTGAACCATGGACTATTCATGTAATACAGTGGAACAGAGAAAATAGCAAAGAGTAGGATAAGATCTGAACTTTACCGTTGGAACGTTTTTAACTTGTTGCAAAAACATTTCAAATTTGAAAATACAAAAATACTCTATCCTTTCCGATATATGTATCTTATATACAGTATGTATATAGTATAACGTCTTCAGGCTGGCTTCTCATATTGTGGGAAGATTGCATTGTGAGGGGAATAAAAACTGAAAGCCTTCTAAGATTTATTTTTTGACTGTTTCAAAAATGATTGTGTTTTAAAATCTAATGTATTTACAGGACACTGCAACTCCTGTTTCTTTCTGATCTTAAAACACTTCAGTATGTGATTTCAAAAATAATTTCATTAAAGTAAGTATTTGTAGTCTTGCTGTAAGCAACAGATTTTGCTCATTATCTGGCAGGAATTTTGATTTCCAAAGAATTATTTAAAATAAAGGCATTGTTATTACTACTAAATTATGAAAATTTCCACCCTTACTGTAATTGAGAATGAATGGTATGATTATGTGGGCCATTCAGCTGCATGATTATGCATTTTTCATGCATTAATCTGTTGTTACTATAAGAATGACAACATAAAATGCTTTTAGTTCACAAAATTAGCATTTCATATTTCCTGAAGTGGTAATGTACAAATATAGTGTGACTGAATTTGAGCATTCTATTTATTGCTACTAATAAGGTTTTTGTAATTAATTTATTTTTGTTCATTGGGAATTTTTTTTATTATTATTCACTAACTTGTAATAATCTAACTTACTTGAGTAGCAGTATTACATTATTGGACAGATCCAGGAATCACGCTGCATCTGGTTAGGAAGAAATGACAGTACTCATAGTGTCAATTCACTAGGATAGATGCCAGCTGTAATCAGAGCATTTTTACCGAGCTGTATGTGCTCTGTAAATGGGTCTGGTCATCAGAAGCTGGGTAGTTTCTTTCTCCATCTGAATCACCAATACAAATAATATTTTATGATGCCAGGTCAAGAAAAAGTAGTATCAGGTGTCTTGTACCTTAAAATTTATTGCATATGTTGTTTTGTTCTCATCTGATGTGCACCCTGAAGTGTGCAAGTTGCATGTGTATTCTGGTTCCAAGTTGCGTATCTGACATTATTCTTTTTCCTGAGCAGTGCTTTTAATCTGTGTCCTCTAAGAGATGATTCTGTTTTTTTTTAAATTGCTCTAAAGACTTTGTTTGCACTGCCTTAGCAGAGAAAACAATGATCCAAGAGAAAGATTTGTTCCAGAAGAAGTTGTATTTCAGCTCAAGTAAACTGGTTTGCTAGTGTAAAAAATACACATCAAGACAGCAGAAGGACAGACATTTACAGTAAACCAAATTTTTTTAAATAGGAAAATATCTGTTACTGATCATGGCAGTGCTTTGGGACAAATGAACTTCGAGGATCAAGTGCGTAGAGGAGAGTGTGTTGCACTGGGACATGATACTTACGTGTATAGTAGTGTAGGTCTGGAAGGGGTACTGTCAGAAACCTTGATAGAGTAGAGAAACCCAGCACGATTAATTTTAAATATTACTTTGAAGCTGAAGGCTGTCTATGATTTGTATTTTACTGTTATTATTAAACCTCTACGTTGTCATATAGAAAAAAAAATCTGACCCTTACTGCAATTGAAAGACCTTTTGAAATAAATGTGCCGGCAAGAAATGTTGTTGCAGCAAAGGAAAATTGTACTAGACAAAGGGGTAAAATTATAGAAGCCACAGAAAAGCATGGAAAATTCTGGGTAAGAAGTAAAAAAATCAGTTTCTGAAAAGCAAACTCAAGTTTTCATTTTGGTTATTTTTTTGTTTTCTGAAGAAAGTTTAGAGCCATATTTTCACAGTACAAAGCATATTTTAGAGCTAAGGCGTAAACCTTTACTTTTGGTCTCAGGAGTTTTAATTTTAGTAATTATATTTTGTCATACATAATGTAAAGACACAAGGGAAGAGAAATTTAGCCATTTAATAAGAATGCTAGAGGATATAAAAACCTTAGATATATAGTATGAATTTTTAACATTGGGTGCACTTTAAGAGAGTAGTTTTCTATTGTTTTTTCTGTTCTCAAGAGGCATGAGCAGATCACTACACATTATAAACTATGTCTCACAGCAGTTATACCCTTTCGGGGCATTTCCAGTGAAGCACGTTTACTGTTTCCTTGGTTTGCTTGGTTTCCTCTCCATTCCCAACCTAGGAGGTGATGCCCCAGCTATTGAAAACACTTTCCAAAGTTTGGTTTGCCAATATGCCTTATAACATGTGCTGCAAGAGGCATCATATAAAAACACACCAAACATTTTTGCACTTATGTAAACTTCAGTTTTTTCCTTGCATTTGCATTGCTGAGATTAAACAGATGTGCAGCTATAATGTAAATAGGTAAAGAATTAGGTGTGTAGAATACTCAATGTATTCTCCCATTTACAATGGCATTTTTGTGGGATTTTGAGTTATTTTGCCATTTCTTTGATTACTATTTGAATGTCTCTACTTGTAGAAATGATGTAGTGTTGGGAGAATGGGATAAGCAATTCTATAATAAACAAAATTTATTTGTAGCTCTTATCAACCTTGTAATAAGATTTGCAGTGTCTTTTTATAACAAATAGTTTTTTATAGTACATTAATTATACTGCTCATACTGGATATACACTTCTCCATGTAATTTCCATTCTGAGATTAATGCCTTTGTACCTTTTTAATCAGTTAAAACAGCAGTGTAAATTTGGGGCTTTTCGTGATCAGTCTCCAGGAATTCTATTGATCAGAAATAAAAAGTCAAGTGTCAGTTGAAAATGGCACATACTCCACTGCTGAAGAGAAAAAAAAGAAAAAAGGTCTGATGTTGCTATTTCGTTATAATATAATATATTTAATTTTCCTCTTAATATTCTCTTCTCTTTTGGAGTATAGGAGAGATTTCTTGCTCAAATCTATGTATAAAAAGTTTTTGAAAAAATTACTATACTTGTGTAGATTTTTGCAAATGACTATGCAGAAGGAATAATAAGTTAGTGCATTTAGATAGTATTATTTTCAAAATAGATTTTTAGGTATTAAGTGAAATGTTCCATTCACTGAAAGTTGAAATGTTTGCCTGCTGAGCTGGTAAGTCTTAGTTGTATACTATCAGTTACCAGGGGACAGTACAACAACAGGATTGTCCCACCAAGGAATAAACTCAAAGCCTAACTGCAGCTGAAAAAATTAGAAGCAAGCATTGCTATTATGACTTTCTTCATAATTTCCAGCTCAGTTTATTGCATCTTCCTCTGTAGCACGTGTATTAGACAGGGTGTTATATAATTTCTAGTTGCATTATGTTGGGTGTGAATGAGATGTACTGACCTCTGTGCATGTATGCTTGTTTGGTTGAAGTGAATGTTTTCTTAGGAGCTGTTTGGGTCCTAGTGATACATAGGGCCATCTAGTAGAATTAAAAGCTTTCTTACAGCATTTATCAAGGAGTCAATCTTTTTGTGTGCTTTACTCTTCTGACAAAACATGTAACCTGCTAAAAGATCTCTTTTTTCTGAGATTGGTGGATAAACTTAATTTCCAGGCCAGTTTCTTTGAGCTTCCCATATTATCTGTTCTTCTATGCTGTGAACATTGCAAATGGATTGTTTAGTTCTGATCTTCAAACAGCTCAATTAAGAAATGCACTTCTAGGCTTGGGAGAATTACTCATCTCAAGTAACAAGTGACCTTGGCTAGAAAACCCTTCTGTCTTGCAGCTGTTGGCCTCCTTTGGTTTGCCCAGTTACTTCAATTCAAATGAGCTGTACTAGCTGCTTCAAAAACCTGGATACCCTTAATCGTTGACCAGTCCTTAGCTGATAGGTCCAAGATCAGTTCTGTGTATATTTGCATCAAGATCTGCAGCTGCCTTTCAGATGTAGCCAAAAGGAAATTTTCTGATACGCATAAATATGGTTGGGATGATAAACATCAAAAAAAGAAAATCCTAGGATATTAAGAGAGAGAGCTCACTGAAGAAAGTGGCATTCAATTTCCTGTTTTGTCGTTTACATATGCTGTACCATAATTTTTATATAGCTACCATGCCTATAAACGTATCAACATAATTATCTAAAACAAGAAATGACAAATTCTCTTTCTAGCTTGCAGTTGGTAAATGAAAACAAATTAAGTTTCAATTTCTTTCTGTGTGTTCCTGGAAAATTTTATTCATTATCAGAAAGGAAATGTTTCTCCATTCAGGAGAGAGTGGTAACAATTACATATTATATGCAGTGATAAAACAATGTTTTCTGTTTAAAGTGTCAACTATTATGAGGACCTTGCTTTGAGACATTTCTTTACTATATTTTCTTTTATATAAAGCTGCTTTTTTTTTTTCTTTCCAGGTTATTTAATAGGTTTTTTAATCAAAACTATGGGAGAAAAGGCCAGTGTTCAGTTTCTTGCATAGATCTGTGCTACAGACAGGTGTGATGATAGCTCACACACACAAATCCAAGATAATCATGAATTAATGGGTCAAATTGCAGTTTCCCATTCATAGAGACATTTAATATCACTGCAGACAACAGGCAGAATTCTTATTTCTGTTTCTTTCACTCCCATCAGTGCTACTTTCTCCAACCCTTCTCCCACGTCTCCTCCTCGTTAGACCCCTCTAAAATCATATATTACTCAATATTAGCCACGTAAGACTGTCTGGTTTTTGCTAGTGTGCTGTTCTCATTGTAATGAACTAGGAGTTTTTGGAGATCCAGGTTTGTCATTTTGCCAAAGCAGGACAAAGTAAGCAAGGGCAATGCACAACCAGAGGCAGGGAGCTAAGAGACCTCCCTGCATTTTGGCAACTGCAGCTGCAAATGCCATCTGTGATGTGATCTGAGCACATCTGGTGGAAGTGGAGTACTTGGTGCTAGCACCATGTTAGCTGGGTTGGACTGGCTTCTGTGGGAGATGAAGAAGGAGTAATTACATAGTCATTAGTACCCAAACTAGATTATTTGAAGCTATTAGTAAAGATAATTTAATACTACTACTACTACTATAATTAGTAAAGATAAATTACTACACTGTAATATAGATATGCTATTAGATTGTTAGGGTTGAAAATTGATGGCTTCTCAGCAAAAATTGTTAAGTAAAATCTGAAGTGTTTATTCATGCCCATTGAATGTTAGATTTTTTTTTTAAAGTCTGTTCTCAAGATTTATTTCTAGTAGGAACATTATTGCCTGCATTCCAGGTTGGCTATGTTACTGCTGCATGAGTAATCAATACCTATATGTATGATAACAGTTTCAGCTGGAAGTGGAATCAAGTGGTTGGCATTTGAGGCCTTAGAAACATTAACAATTATCACACAATGCTTAGTGGCGGAAATTCAGAATGTCACTATGACTTGTGTTTTGCTTGAGTTTTGACTGTCAGAATAATTTCTAAATTCAGTAAATCTCAATTATTTCCTCAACTATCCTTATTTTTAGGGGTTTAAATCTTATTTTTTTCTTATAATAAATTGTGCATAGTTATAACTGAAAAGAGTCTTCTGTTATTGTAGTCAAGTCATGCCACCCTAATGATAGTCTGAAAGAAGAGCTGGAGTCTTTTGATAGATGTTTCAGTAAATAGTAGTCAAAAGAAAAGCATAGAGCATACTCCAAATCTAGTGTTTAACTGTTCAAATACCATGTGTACGTGTGTTAATGAATTCTCTTTGGCATACGTGTTTTTGATAATAAGCAAGATGAAATTTGAAAATACTTTCTCAATTACCGAAATCAAATTAATATTTTATTAGTACATTTAATGATACTAAAAATTTTGCCATGAGGAAAGTTTGTTTTGCACTGAAAAAATTTTGCTCTTTTTGTCTGCAAATAGAGGGCACAGTCCAGAATCTATAATGACTAGAGGGATTTCACCATTGTTATTGTTTTAGGTTTGGATTTTGTGTTTAAAGTGCAGTTTTAAGGAAAATGTTGCTTAACTCATGCAAGAGAAGAGCATAGACAGTAACAATGCTGGCTTTTCCTGCTATATTCTTATACGTTTTTTATCCTTAAGCATGTTAAATGGAAAAAAATCTATATTATTAACACAAAGGATGTTACAAGATGAGGGTAACTTGGAATTATTAGAGTTGTTTTAATATTGTTTAAATCATTAATTTGATCATAGATTCAACCAACACCTGTATGACATGTTTTTAATTTTCACAGCAACTTTCTGGTTGCAGCAGATTTGTGGATATAGTTTTTATAACTAGATAAATTTTAAATCAGAAAATGCTAACATCCTGAAACTCCCAAACCAGCTATCCAAGGCATTAATTAAAAATAACGGGGAAGAAATGTCAACTGCATTTTTGGTATTTGGTGGGTCCCATTTTAATTTTCATGGCTTTCAGATAAATTCTTTGCTTTACTGGATCAATTTTCCATGTTTTTGTTCATGTTTGGGGTTTTTTTTTTTTTTTTTGGTTGTACCATTCTTGATATCTGTAGTTCTTGTTTTCAGACAAGAAAGTTCTTATTTCTGTCTAAATCATTAATTTAGTGTGAAATATGTGTATTTAAAGAAATTTTAAAAGAAATTGTTAAATAGAGGCATAAAGAAAAATCTAGCCTGCTGTGGGTTTTTTTCTGTCAGTAGAATCATGGTTCAGTAACGGCTTCTATAAGAAAAGCTATGGTGGTATCATCCTACAGCACTGAAGCAGATTACAGTCCGTAGTGCAAGGACACTCATATAGATTTAGTATTCCTGGCAATGAAAAGTGGCTGCTTAAGACAAGTTTATTGATTAATGAGTCTGCCTGAAACTGAAATTCTAGTGGCCTGACTTGATATGCTTTTAATATGCTTTTATACCTCGGTAGAGGACAGTTGGCAAATAAGTTTTTCTATAGCTCTGCAGTTGTGACTTACTGTCAGTTAATAGCTTTATTGCTATCCCAGCTGTGTTAATTCTGATGTAGCATCTCTCTAGATTCTAGAATGAGACCCTTGATTCCATTCTGACTGCAATTCAGCTTGTTTATTTGGACGCTGCTTCAGAGAACAAGCAATACCTGGGTTACCACCTCTGAATTTGTGATAGTTGGCAGCTGTTTAGAGATGACACACATAATTCTAGATAAAAAAATTAGCAAAGATTTGTATTAACATACAGACTGTTCCTCTTGTATGTATAAAGATGTGTTTGGCACTTCAAGATTAGTTGATACCAATCACTCTTGGCTCAAGAGCTACAGTAAGGTCTCCAGATATGATCTGCTGCTTATAGGGGAGCCTCTATTTGAATAAGCCACACATTCTTGTTCTGTCCCTTTACTGTAAATTGTTCTTGTCCCTTCTTCTCTTCCTCATTCTTCCCACACAGTTTCTCTTCCTGTAGACAGCCTTCTTATTAGATCTTTTTCTTAAACTTTGCTTTTTTTTCTTCTCAGTTCTGTGCATTACGATGTATGCTGCTTGACATATAAAGGAGAAAGAATTCTGGAATAAAGGGCTAGAAAACATTTCAGCTTTATAAAAACTAAATGCCTTTATTGAAAAAAAAATCAAAAATCAAATTCTGAATGCTAACTGCCAGCCATAGTCTGCTTACTTCAGAGATTGTTCCAAGGTTCTAAATGCTGAGCACTAGTCTCCAAATTTTATTGATTGCATACCCCACCAGTAAAAAATCGTGAGCATAACCCCTATTATATTTATTTATTGACAATAAATACATATAAATATATAACTTGATGACTAAAAAATATACATATCTGTGTAAGTTCAACCCCACAGTGCTAGAAGACCTGTGCCTTGTTCATATTTTCATAATGAAACTGTCTTTGAATCAGAATGATTTTTATTTTATCACTTCAAGGTTAGCCTTCTTATTTGTCTGTGTCACTAAATGTTTCTTAATGAAACTTACTGGAACTTACTAAAGCATCAAGGAAGTGATGCTTGTTTTGGGAAGTTGTTCTTTAGTGATTTTTTTTTTTTTTTTTTTTTTAAACTAGAAACCCTAAGGTCCCTCAGGAGCTTTTGGAATCCTCTATAGCATGTTGCTGGTACATAAGTGTCATTCAAAGGCAAACAACAGGCTGCTTATAGCTGTGCTTCAAGATATGTTAACTGCATCTATATTCACAACCCTCCCTCATACTCCCCCTACAGTAGTTTCAGTTGGGAATCAATATGGTCCTAAACAAATATAATAGACATAATCTCTCTCCCAGCACATACCTTAGGCAGTTGCTAAGACTTAGTGAAGTTTTGGGCTGTCGTCACCTTTTGTATTCATAAGGAAGTTCATAGGAATATTTTGCGTGGATTTCAGTGCACTTTATTTGAGCTTCACGTCAGAAGATAGAGAAATATTTTCTTTAGCCATGTTGAAATGAAGCACAGAAAATTTCCCAGGAATAGAGGGGAGCCAGGAATAGAACTAAAAGATCTCATGTAAGCTTTGGGGAAAAAAAAAATTCTCATTCTTTTGATAAAGGCCTCTTAAAAAGCAGCACGTAAGACCTATAATTTTTTGATTGGTAACCTTATAGTTTAGTTTTTTTGAATATATTTAATCTCATATTCAGACAAACTACTCCGATGCAATTGTATTTGGACTGTAGAAGTGGTTACAGCAACTTGGCCAAGTATCTTGTGTACTTAAGCTGTGTGTTTGAATATATATATGTATGCATCCACTCTTGAACTTTTGAATTCACTGTAAGGCAGACACTGTAATAGTTCAGGTAATGACAGGTACAGAGAGGTTATAAAAGTGATGAGGAGAATTTTGGACTGTTTCTTGGGACAAGTGAAAAGTTGGAAGAGGTTTTCTAAATGAAGTGTGGGAGATATAAGGGAATGATCTACATCAAATACTAATTGAAGTGAAAGGGAAATAAAGGGAAATATCAAGATGAAACACAAGGAAGACTTACTGAAGGAAGCAAATTAGAAGCAATAATTATACATATAAAAAAGTCTTGACAGTCCAGACATCATGTTAGAAACAAAAGGAAACTTTTTGTTTTACCCAGTACATGCTTCAGTTATAGAAACTCATTGTCCCAAAATATTCTGGTATCCAAAACAGTAAATAGGTTCAATTAATCATAGAATATGCTGAGTTGGAAGGGACCCACAAGGATCACTGAGTCCAACACTGGACCCTGCACAGAAGGGCCCCAAGAGTCACACTATGCGCCCAAAGCATTGTCCAGACTCTTCTTGAACTGTCAGGCTGATGCTGTGACTGCTTCTCTGGGGAACCAGTGTCCCAGTGTCCAACCACCCTCTGGGTGAAGAACCTTTTTCTAATATTCAACCTCAACCTCCCCTGACACAACTTCAGGCCATTCCCTCAGGTCCTGTCACTGTCACCACAGAGAACAGATGAGTACCTGTGCCTTCTCCTCCCCTTGTGAGGAAGCTGTAACTGCAATAAGGTCTCCCCTCAATCTCCTCCAGCCTGAACAAATCAAGTGACCTCAGCCACTCCTCGTATGGTTTCCCCTCAAGGCACTTCACCCACCGTCTTTGTAGCCCTCCTGTCTTTTTTATATTGTGGTGCCCAGGACTGCACACAGTATTCAGGGTGAGGCCACCCCAGAGCAGAGCAGGACAATCCCCTCCCTTGCCCAGCTGGCCATGCTGTGCCTGATGCACCCCAGGACAGGGCTGGCCCTCCTGGCTGCCAGGGCACTGTGGACTCATGTTCAGATTTCCATCAACCAGGATCCCCAGGTCCCTTTCCATGGGTGCTGTGGTCATCCTCCTGCCCTCCTTGAAAATTGGGATAATGTTTGCCAACTTCCAGTCAACTGAGACCTCTCCAGAGGTCTCCTTCCCAAGACTTCTCAAAAACTGTTGAGAGAGGCCTCTCAAAGACATGAGCCAGCTCTCTATTCTTGAAAGAATCCTGTCAGGCCCTATAGACTTCAAGAGACCCAGGAGCAGCAAATCCCACATGAATTTGGGATTGGCTGGGGGTTTTATTGGTCTCACAGCCATGGTTCTCCTGCTCAGAGCACTGGGACCACAGCTCATCACTGGTGTTGAAGACAGGTAGAGAAACCCTTAATCACCTCTGTCTTTTCTGTCTCCCTGTTTCTGAGGGACACATACTGTAATAGACTGATGTTATTTGTGCACTGCTTTTTGCTGTTAACATATTTCTAAAAACTTCTTTTTAAGAAATAGTTTTTATGGAGGCCAGCTAGGTAATGGATGGTCCAGATGCACTCCTGTTTCTTTCAGATGCTTAGGTGTTCTCTCAGATGCTTATTTCTGGAAGCTGCCATTAGAGTAAATAATATTACCTTTTTTTATGCTGTCTGCTCATGCTTTTTGTCTGAATTGAGATACAGACTGCACAATTTTAAGCCTAACCCAGTAATGTATCACTCATTCCTAGAAATCTTCTAAAAGACATGAGTATAACTGAATAGAAATTCTCTGAGAATATGTAATTGCGTTTCTTTGTTGTCCCTCACAGTCCCTAAATTATTACATTTCCCTTCTATAAGCTATCCCTTTTTTTCCCCCCAGTAGTAATTAGCTTCTTTGCAAATAAAGAAATATAGACCAGGCCAGACTGGAGATGGGAATGTTTAAAAGCTTTGCTACAAAATATCAGATCTGCCTAAGCCTCAGGGAATAGGAAGAAAACAGTACGTTCAGTTTCCTGTATAGTATTAACTCTCTTAGGGAATCTGCGCAGTGAATTGTTTCCTTCTTTATTAGCTTCTGACACCTTTCTTCTATTTCTTCTTCTGCTGTTATGATTAGGGGTGCTGCTTCAGGTTAAGGTAAGGAAATGCATCAGTGTAGGTTGAAGAATCTGCTTTGAATTTACACAGTAAAAATACAATTGTATACCTAAAAGTTACCACAAGAATGAATTAATTAAAAAAATGTTCAAGTTTTGTGTAAAGTATATTCTCTTGAAATCTTGACCGTTACTTGCTAATAACTGCAGTAGCTAATAAATTGCTAGGAGCTGGAAAGGCAAGGAATATTGCAAAAGGGACTCCCTTTTTAAAAATGGTATTCTTTTAAGTCTGGAGCTCTTTTTAAATGCGGATGAGAAAACTATTGATTAAGATACAGAGAAACACCTGGTTTTTGTCTTGGTGATCATGATTATTGGGTTGCTTGCAATGGTGGAAACTGAACTAAAATCTTTAAAGACAGTGGAATGTTCTCTATGTTAATACAACATTTTGCTAATGAACTAGAAAAGCTCTAGTCAGTATTAAAAATAAGTTGAGATTTACTTTTTTTTTTT
>VXBN01015786.1:71369-120050 GCA_013397395.1 Sinosuthora webbiana
TTTTTTTTTTTTAAATCTTGCTTGGGATTACATAAACACATTCTGAAAGACAAATAATTTATGGACCTTGTTCCACACTAGCAAAAATTAATATTCTAAGAAATATCTATTTCTCTAAAATTCTTTTTAATATGATAATAATATGGTTATGAGAAATTGCCTTAATGGCTTGCATGTGTGGCAAATGCTGTTTCAATTAAAATAGTGTAAAGCACGTGCCAGTACTGTTTTACATCTCAGTTGTTTTAGTGTCCGGGTGATTTGTGGTTTCTGGCCTGACAGTAGGAAGGTTCATCCTTATTGAAACATCCTTTAATATTGAGTGTTTCTGGACTGTAGCAGTTGTGACAGTACCGTGAATCCATTCATCACAACCTAACACAGGTACAGGGCAGTTGTTCTGCCTTTACTAGCCATGAATATGTATATATATGTGTATATATATCTATGTCTTGTGAAACACTTTGGTTACACAGGTTCAGCTAGAAACATCTTGATTCACCCCCAAAACAGGGCCTTCATGTCAGATTCATTGTGTGAAGGATAGAACTTGTAAGTGGTATAATATGTGATTAAACTTGGTTGTGTGGATGTGAGCAAGATAAGTAATTTCTAGCTGAGAGAAACTGATTATTCAGCTGCTTGAAAATTCCTTCATACTTGATGGAAACCTGCTTGGCTGCCTTGTGCATCTACAGGAATGCTGCAGTATCTGTTCAGCAGTTTTGTGGGAAACATATCCAAACGATGACTGAAAGCTGTAGGGTGTGTTTTTGAAGTGAGAATGATGGGAAATACTTGAAATAAAATAGCCATATAATTTTTGATCAAAGCAAATTTAAAGCTAATATTATCAGGGTGTCTAATTAAGTGATTTCTCAAGTGTTTGATATACACTTATATATATAACTTAACACCTCAGTGTCTAAAGTTACAAACCTTGGGAAATTCCAAATAGTTTTATTAATATATAACCCTGACTTGTGTTTTCGAGAAGAGCTTTTCTTAGCTTGATGATACAAAAATTATGTTGACATTTTTTTTTCCAAGCTGCCATTCTTTTCTGGTAATAACCTGGATTTCTTGCTTTAATGCCATGTAGTAGCTGTATTTTTTGTACTATGTGAGTTGTTTTGTATTTTCCTGTGTGATCTGCAGCTGCTTCAGAGCAGTGGGAGTACTCTGTCAGATCTACCAGCCTGAAGATACCTAGGATAGTTTACAGCCATATTACCTATGAATGCAAAACTGAATTATTGTGTGAATGTCAGCTTCAGAGCATTCTGAGTCACATTTTAGGATTTTTCAGTGTATTAGTAGATATCTACGGCTATAAGAATTGATTCTGTGTGCACTTCTGTATTTGTGCATTCTCCTTGGCTAGAACAAGGTAAACATAAAAATGTGGTATTGGTCCAATTTGTAGATTTTTCTCTTCAGTTTCTAAAATGGGAGGTCATGCAGTGTTTGAAATCAAGTAATTGATGCTCTAGTTAATATTAAGTCAATGTCCTGTTTCCCACCTTTGTTACACCCAGCACAGAGATAAAGGAGTTGAACATTTTAGTTCATGAAGGATTTTTAGTGTTCTAGTTGGTTATCAGTATATTAATGGATGAGCTAGGAAAAATAAGATAGTCCTGTTGCATTTTACTCATTTCAATCAATAAATATCTGGTCCTAAATCTATTTTCTGACACTTTTCACCAGCTGTAAAAATTACAGCTGGGGGCTGGGTGTGTCAAAAATCTGTTCAAATAACCCTTTTTTCCTCACTTGTCTGTGTGGTATGATAGAATATATAATCTTCATCTCCAGCTTAGTATTTGCAGTGTTTTACTGTGGTGGTTTAGTTTCAGGAAAACTGCAAGAGATAATGATTCTGACAAAATGTTTTAAATCATAACCTATATTTTTCCTGTAAGTTTGATTGGTCAAATCTAAGTCACTGTAGTGTAACTTCAAGGACACTCATTTGGTGTTTACTGATGCATAGCTCAGTGAGATACAATCTTTACATGATTTGGAATTTAAGCACTGTAAATAAATTGTTTTTGTATAACTGCACAAAAGTATGATCCCTAATTTTGCAAACAATATCCTGAGCTTGCTGTTGATTTTGAGTGGTTTTAAACATCTGAAATGTATCTGATTTTTTAATAGTTTTAGTTTATAGTTCCTTATTGGATTGCAAGCTTCATGTTTAGCTAGAAAGAAAAAGGGAATATGTTGATGAATATCTTTATTTCTCCATCCCATTTCTCTTGTTGTCTTTTTCCATGTATTATTCATCTTTTGAGAAGAGCCATCAATGCCTAAAGGTTCCTTTTTCAATAATGCTATTTCTTCTACTAAAATTTATAAATTGATGTGTTCTGTGCCCTGTGAGAATAATGATGTATAGCTTTGAAAAATCCCCAAGTACCCTGTGGTTACATTAGGCCGTGAAAGAAGATGATAGCAGAATTGTTGTAGCAACCCATGCCACTGTGCAACTTCATTTATGAACAAAATTTTAATTGGAAAAACTCAGAGGTTTTTCATAGGATGGATGAAAGGAGCCGTCACTAGGGCCAGTGACCATCTTTGCTCTGCTGGAGACACAATGCATTCTCTGTCTTAACTTCATTGCAACAGTATTTTCTGGCACATGACATAAAACATATTTAAGTTTACACAAGAACTTAAATATGGGAAGTGTTGTACAAACGATAAAATAAATCAACAGAGCTTTTCAGATCAAGTAAGCAAAGTTACTCTGTCATTGTAAATGATGTCCAGAGGAATGATATAATATATTAAATACGACTTTTTGTATAGCTGTTTAATATATATTGCTTTAATTTTTATTTTTTTACTTCAGCTTTGGAGAAGGCATGCCATTATTTTACATGGAGTACTAAATGGAATCGTTGGTTGAAATACAGAACTTGATTTTTAAATATATATTCATAAAGGATGACTCTCCATAGGTGTATATTTTGTTTGTTAACACCACTTCAACACCTACCTGCCCTTCCAGGGGCAGAGTTTTGTGAAGTACAGGACAACCGATTTAGGCGGGGGTAGAATAAAGTAAATGGATTGTAGATAACTGTAATTTGAAATGCAGAGTTTTGAAATCTAGATACTGTTAGCAGAAATCAGTTCAACTTCCTTTACATTTGTAGAAGATACTAGAAAGGGACCTTGTAATAGCAACTTTTTCACTGAGAACAGTCATGTCTGTACAATAGAATCTTAATGCATTAAAATGAAAATAAAGCCAAGTCAAGTATAATCATTGAAGGGTTTTGGTCAGATGGAACATGGGGATGAATTTTTCATTTCCCACCCTTTTTCATACACTTATTCCATGCTCCTAATTTTTTTTAAAGCTAACATTACAATACAAATTTTTATCAACTTACATATAATATTGGAATCTACCCAGAGAAAACATACAGGGCAGTTACTTTTCAACCCAAAATTCTTGTACTAATTTTGACAGTAGTACACTTGTCTACAGTAATTTGTGTCGCAGTTGGATCACTGGTCTGAAAAGCATACCAAAGAATAATCCAGAAAAACTTAAATGCACCAAAACAAAGTGAAGAAATGGTAATTTTACTAATTTTAAGAAAATATTTGGAAAAAGTGGCATAGAAGCTAAGAAGAAAGAATAGCAAGACAATCTCTCAGCCTATGAAAGAATTACCCAAAATTCTTTATGTGTTATCTACATCTCTTTTAAAGGATTGGTGCTTGGAAAAAAAACTCAATCCACATGCAGTCAGAAATAACAAGCTATGAAAAAAGAGGATTGGGGTGCTTACTAGGAGGTTTCATAACAAGAGAAGGAGAAAAGTAAAAGATTAGAGATAGAAAGGAAAGATGACAAATTAATGTCAGTAGAATTTTATGTAGTTACTATTGTAAATCATTGGAGCTTATCTTTATGACTATGTAAGTATCAGTAAACTTTATTTCTTAAGGAAGTAAACACAGGTACTTGTTTAGCTGTTTTGTACTTGGATGCTGAGGGAGTTGACAATCAGAATTCAGTCCTCTGACGTTGTCAAGGCAGTTTCATAATCTCTTAACTCTCCTAATTGCTAGCAATCTGGAGCATATTTGAATTCAGAGTCAGTCTCTGGCTTAGATAAAGCAATGCTCTTCTCATGCAAAACTCATGGATGAACTTCTGGTAGTTAAAATAGCAATGAGCCTGCAGCATGTTTTTTTGGTTTTTCCTGCTATTTATGAGGTTATAACTTTAAGGTTTCTGAGAATTCTAAATATGTTACAATTTATCAAAAACATGATTTTAATCATAAAACTATGTGAATGAAATAAAAGGGAAAAGCAACTCATGATATAAGCCACAGAATTCCAACAAAATTAATTTCTAATGTGAAATGTTACATATGTGCATGTATGTGCCAATGTCTTTAATTGTCACTCATGACAATACGAGATACTAAGATTTTATCTTGTAAAGACTGTAAGAAACTTTTCTAATATTTTGTCACTGTGAATTATTTTCTGTAGCAAAATTGTTCCATTTTAGTGAGAGGAGGTAATTATTGTCAGTGAAAACAGTCTGCAGTATTCTACAGTAACTTTTCATATATAATTGCATGGCTTTGACAATCAAGTTTAGTCAATTTTTAGAGAGAATCTCTTTGATTTTTTTTTTTATTCAATTCTAAAAATATACCAGAAGATTTGTTCCAGTGTATAGAAGTTTATCTGTGAATCTTAAAGTGTTTTTTCCCCCCTAGTCAAACTGTCTTTCTGTGTTCTTGAGGCTGTTTTTTAGTCACCTCAACAGCCCATGCTTGGAAACAATCATATATGACTTACACATTTCATCTATTGTTTAATCAGCTGAAAAGGGGTGTTGTGAAATCTGTAAAATAAAAAACTCAGTGAGTGTTTTACACAGTACATTTTCTATCAGGCTGTGAGACAGGAGGTCGAATTTACAAGTTCCATTTTTCATTTTGCAGAGCTACTAGAGAAGACACACAGACGAGAGGAAGAAATGGGAGCTCTCCAGGTATATTTTCTGCTTAACTAGCTACATCTTTTGTTTAAATTTCTTGAAACTACCATATTGTATTACAGTATTTAGATTTTATGAACTGCCTTATAGCTTAAATTCAGATTTTTAAATATGTGCAGACAAATACAGACCCAATAGCTAGTAATAATCACTGCTGAGTTTTTTCACTGGTTGAGTTAAATTCTCTGGACAGTGTTACTTACTTTAGTAAAACTGAATAAAACTGAAAGTAAGGTATTCTATGTAAGTATTTAAAGCCTCTGAAGCACTAAATCTTCATGGTCACCTTTCTGAGGAAGAATGGACCAGTCAGTATTTGCTAGGACCTGATGCAATATTATAAATCCTTATTATATGTCATCTAGCAGTAAAGCTGTTTGTGCTTAGCACTTTAAATTTGCACTTAAAATGTCAGATTTACGCTAAGCTCAGCTTTGGAATAGTATTTAAGCATTACAGTCAAAGAAAACATACTCCTTTCAAACTGAAATGGCTAAGAAAGCAAAAACAGGCTGGAATGTCTGAATGGTGAGGCTCAGGAGGCTATGAGGGAGGGTAATGTGTGTATTCTTCAGAATATAGGAAGAAAAAAAGAAACTTTCAGCAACAAATTGCTGCAAACAATACCCAATTTGAATATAAAAAAAGTTTTCATACAATATGAAGAGTATCAATGATCAAACCACTAAGTGTACTGTAAGTGTACTGAAAGCAGGACATTTGTGAGGGAATTGATGAAGATAAGGCTCATAAGGAAAATGACATTATGTATTGACCTGAGTTTTGACCATAGGAGTTTTTTGAAGTTAAGCCTTCCCTTCTCATGCAATAAATAGAAGGCATTTTGAGGGTTAGAGGTATCAAAGAAGTTAGCGTACAAACAGTTTGATCCACTAAGAAGAGACAAGTTGCAAGACCCAAAAGTTACACAACACACCAATCCAGCTGTTTCCTGTTCAAACAAAAATCTTGGCCTGGCTTTCTGGCAGCTCAAGTTCAACAAGGCTGAGAGCCTGTCTGCGCAAGCAGTTTACACAGGTGCATATCTAGTTACATCAATGTAAAAAGATCTTTCATGTGAAGCAATTCTGCATCTGCTTTCATGTGAAGCTTCATGGTTGACAAATTGTTCTAATGATATTACTTCTCATTGAATGAGGAGTAATTTTAGACTACAGGAAGTTGCATCATAGTAGCGTCTTGCATGGGTATATGTGCCTGCCTGACTGTCATGTTCCTGATTAAATTGATTTATTCCTTTCCCAAACTGGCAGTTCTGGTTAAGTTTGTGAATTGTAGTGCTCTGGCTGCTGTTCTTATATTCAAATGCTTGATAGCAGTTTTTTATCCCTTCAGATAACCATGCTTTCACAGTCAAGTAGTGTATAAAATATCCATTTTAAATTTCCAAATACATTAGATGCTATTCTTTAGAAAATTATCTGCTGAAATTTTAAGATTTTATTATATTTTTAGAATTTGGCAGCTATATAATGCACTTTATTTAACGCATGAGTCATTTTGAAAACACTCTTTATTCTATCACCAGAACCATCCTCACTCACTCTTAAGACCTTTTTCAAAGTAGTCCTCTTTAACTGAAAAAAAATATACCTGAATTGCTGTTCATTATTGTTCCAGAAATTTATGAGATCTGTAAATACCATCTTTTTTATGGTAATAAGTATGTGTTTTGTTGCAGAATCTTTAAATAAATATGAGCGTTTGCCACAGCAATTTTGTAGAGGAACAAACATTTCAGAATAAAAATTTCTGAGTTTTCACTATAGTGTTTTTTGTCATAAGTTTGTTCTGATGTGTGGAAATAGTCTGTATCTCAGACCTGCTTCTAAGGAAGAATAGATACTTTAGCATATGATACACTACCTTGCCTGAGAAAAAATTGAGTAATATTTGAGTAAGGTAAGAGCTCCTGTAATGTCTAAATGGTCACATACTCTAAATGTGGACTCACCTAAACACTTGAATATATGTTTTGTCAAATTATTTAAATTACCATACCTAATCAGGATATAGTACCAGAGTACGCTATCTTGATTTTACTGACTTCATGTTTTTCTTAAAAATACTTCTCAATGGGAAAGGAGTGTTAAAATTTATACAGTAAATCAGCTAATTGTGGGTTCTCTGTATTTTGTGCTGGATTAAAACTGTCATAAGTTTGTTTTATTTGTTTGACTAATGTCATCCTGTTATTAATAAAATATTATTCAGAGCTATTTCTGGATGAAAGAATAAAGATACAGAATTTACTTTTTAGTTTTCTAAGGAAATGCGTAAAAGAAAACTAAGCCTGATACTAAGATTACATGAATTCCAAAACATGCTAGATTTACAGTCAGAGATGACCTAAAAAAAAAAAAAAATTATCCTTTGAGATATGTAAGAGTAAAATCAGCAATATTAAAACCTAATGCAGTAATTGAAAAAAATATGTTGTGGAGTAATTTTTTTCAAATCCTTTCTCACCTTGTTTCTGGGTGGTTTCTTATTTTTGGGGCTGATTTCCAACTAGGAGAGTGTGATAAAGACATCCAATTAAGTACAACAGTTCCTACTCAGTCGTTTTTTTACAAAAAACTGTACATATGACACCACCAAAACCCCGAATTGAATCCTATTCATCATTCTTTGAATTACACTGTGTTTATATTCTTTGCTTTCTAATGGCATCTTGTATTTTGCTTTTAGGAACGTATTATGGCCTTAGAAATGGTAAGTTTCTTAAATTAATTTCCAAACTGATCCAAATTACATTGCTGATAATTTGTTTAAATTATGAAAATATTATTTATATATATTTTTTACAAAAGGTTGCAGTTCTGGGTTTTTAACTGTCATTTTACTTTTAAGAGAAGATGTGATAATTTTGCACTGCAACTCTCTGTGTAGATTTTTACTACAGTACTTGTGTGCTTGTTATATGAAATACAGTGTATTTCAGTGTTGTCATTTTTCTGTCCAGTTCAGTCCTCATCCCATCTCTAGGAAATGTAGATTTTATCCATACAAAAGATGTTATTTTTCTAATACTTTTAGTGGTTGAGGTCCATGTGATGGATCTAATTATTTCAGTGACTACTCTGTGTGCTTACTTGTTTGGTCTGGGAGGTGCAGGACAGAATCAGTTTATCTGCCCATATCAACACTGCAACTAAAAGAGTAAAGGAATGTAATTTTAACCACTAATTAATATAATATAGTATGATACTAAGTTGGAAGAACAAAACTTTATGCCTGTACATTCTGTGAATGCATTTTCCAGATGTCCCAAGGTAGTAAGTCCATCAGGTGGAATAGCTGGACTGAGTTTCAGCTTGCCCTATAATTTCTGAACCATTCTTCTTTCTCTTCATGTAGCAATGTCCAATAAGATATCACAAATTGTATATATCAGGCCCATAGTTTCTTTTCATGAGGAATCCAGAAAATTTCATCTAAAGAAACCACTGCTGAGACAATGTCGATGCTACAAGTATAAACTTCTAAACTTTATTTGTGCAAATTATTATTTTATTCTTTCTGATGGTCTCCGCGTCTCTGAAAACAGTTTCTGATTTCAAAAATATATTTTAAATGTATTCAATCTGTTAAAAAGTCTTTCATTCAGCCATGAAAGGCCCTTTGGAAATCAGCATGCTGTGCTGCAACACCTGCCTTGTGGAAGCAGCAAGCTAATGCTGACATTCAGTGTCCTGGCAATTTACATGGTGCTGTGTGACTGTCAGGTGTTGACAGGACATTAATTCTATTCAGGACCTTCTCTTATTCATAGTTTACTTACATGACAACCAGTGAGGCATGTATCCATTGCCATCCATTCCTCACAAACCATGAGTTTAACTGCCTGCAAATTCCTTGTCCTTTCTGCTCCAAGAGCTATTTTGACACAGGCAGAGGATAGTTGCTTGCAAATGCCCCCATGGCATGTAAATTCAGTTTGCATTTTGTGATGAATGTTTCTTTCCATTTTTTCTGGAGCTTTTCTCCTTTTTATACTTCCAATGTCTCCTACTTTGAAAAGGAAGATTTATAAGTTATTGTTCAGATAGAAGGAAAGGATAACCTATTTATCCTACTATCCCACTGTTCTCCCTTTCTCTGCAATCTAGTCATTTCTAGCTCCTGCTCTTGCCAGTAAAATTGTTGTAGTGACCATGTGATGAACTTGCCAACTTAGATAATGAAAAAAAGTTGGGAAAGAAATGCAACATGAACCTTTCAGATTCCATTCAGAGCTCTGGGTGAATTAATCTTCCAGGCCTCACTTAATCTAACTCAGTGATTTTGTGAGTTTCTGCAAACAAGGATGTCCCTTGCCTTGCTCTGAGCCCTGTCAGATCCTTCTCCGCTCAGCAGTCTGTTTGAGCTGGAAGCTCCATCTCCTGCCTACGGTACCAGGCAGTTTCTTGGGTCTTCTATTTCCTTAGCCAGCTCGAGTTTCCAGAGGAAAGTTCTGTTATCATGAACCTCCTTCAAGATATTGCACATGATCTGATCAGTCCTTTAAGGAGCCTGAGAACAAAAAGTACCCATTTAGAAGAAGCTTTTTGATATTTTTGGCTCTTTTTTTCATTCAGATCAATTTTGCTGTATGATTCAATAGATAGGTACAGCACTTCTTGCTGCAGCAAGTTATGCAGGTCAGGAGCAGAAGCTGTAAGGTAAGGAAGAACAAGGTTTGTTAGACAGACTCACTAGTGGATATAAAAAGAGCTGAAAACCCTAGATGTTTTCTGGAATAATCCTCCAACTCTTGAGAAGTGCCAGAGGAGTAACAAGTACAGGCAAAACTGAGGTTTTGATTATCTAGAGATGATGTGTTTTGTTTGGCTTTTTTGTTTGGTTTAATGCTGTTAATTAAAGTGAATTTAATTACTTCATAGCTATTAACAAGTAAATATCCTAATTATTTTAATAATCAATTATTTAGTCTGTCATTTTGAGAGAATGAATATGATTTATCTTTAAATAAAATTAGTTTATATTCTTGAGTGTACTTTTGTTGTTACATACTAGATTTGGCTCTGTATTATTTATAGAGAAAAGTGTATGATTTTTTGGGAAAAAAATCTGCTTTGTATTCTCAGATGAGGCTACAATGGAAAGTGTATTTATTTCTCAAAAAGAGGTCAGGATGCATTTTGTAGGTGCACATTGCTACTGTGCTGTGCTTGGGATTTTAGTGGTTTTTTTATAAACTACATACTGTTCTTTGTGAGCATAAGCTGCAAGTCATGTTCCTCTGCCTTACTAGTACTAGTCTGATATAGAAGATTGCAAAATTTAATTTGAAATCAACCACATCCTGAAGTTATTCCAGTGAACATATGCATTCTATATCCTTTGATCAATAAAACAGCTTTTGGCTTTTAGTAGAGAACCCAGAAGTGAGGTTATAACTTTCTTAGACTACTTGGATCAGACTTTTCTGGACACAATTCAACTTTTTGTTATGGTGTCCATAAATCTAGGTTAACTCCAGTGATGCTGTAAGTATTCAGCAAAATTGTTATTTAATATGAATTTTCTGTTCACTATGAACATTTATGCATTTTGTTGTAATGCATTTTTATGTTCAAGAAAGTGAGGTTTTCAATACCAGTAAAATTAATTTCTGTCTGCATCCACACAACAATGTAAAAACTATTAGATTATTCTCCTGTAGTAGCAGGCTCAAATTTGCATCAGTTTTCTGGTTTATCATCCAATTTAAAAGAAGAATTGGTAGGATAACAATACCAAATGCATTTTGCAGACAGATTATGTGACTGCCTGACACCATCCATTTTTATGTCCTTGTTCTCCCTCTCTGTCTATCTCAGTGAGCCTTCCATCAATAAATAAGTCTTGCTATTAGCTCTTGAGATTATTTCATGATTTTCCTACTTTGCTTGTATGAATGTTGAGGAAATACTGAATCAAAGGATTAATACTTTCTTTTCCTCTTGCTTTGATTCTAAAGCAAGTCCTGCTAAAACTACCATTACATCAAAGGCTTTCTGGTCCTCCCAGAACACAGCCATTCTTTGATCTTATAAAAATGACCAGGAGCAGTTTGAGATCCTCCGTCCTGCTTGCCTCGCCCTTTCCTTTCCTTTCATCAGCGAGCCAGTGTGTCACTTCCCTTCCTTGGGCTTCCCAGAGTCTTTCCTCTGCTCATTACCACCAAGTAACTTCTACTTCCTGAGGGTGCTGGCAGCCTGCTATTTCTTTTCTGCTAATGTTCAGATTTCTCTTCCCTTCTCCCTTGTCTTCTCACCCTATGTATTCATTGCTCTTGTTTAATACCCAGCTACTCGTCCATCCTCTGCTCCCTACTACACTTGTTCTTTCAGGTTTTTTTCTAATACAATCACCTCTAGTTTTCTAGCCCTCAGAGTGAAAAAGTGTTTCCTGTGTTTAGATGGAACCTCCAGTGTATCAGTTTGTGCCCACTGCTTGTCACTGGGCAGCACTGAAAAGAGCCTGGCTCCCTCTTCTTACCACCTCCCTTTCAGACACTTGTGCATATTGAGGAGACCTCCCAGAACCTTCTTTTCTCCACACTAAACAATCTCAGTTTTTCCTCACAGGAGAGATGCTCCAGTCTCTTAAAAAAATTGTTGTCCTTTGCTGGACTGGCTCTTGTATGTCTCTTTTGTACAGGAGAGCCCCAAACTGGACTTAGCACACCAAATGTGGGCTGCCTAGAGGAGAGGGATCACCTCACTTGACTTGCTGGCAATGCTCCTATTGAAACCCCTACAATGCTCTATCTAAGCTCCTTTCAGAATTACGAAAATGTGTTCCACATGTTGCAAATACTGAACATTTTTGTCAAAGTTTAATAAACCAAAATCCTTCAGTTTTTAATTAGAGAAAGTAAACATCTCAGGAAAAAATCCTTATTTCAAAACACTTAAGTTATCTAAAGTTATTTATTTCAGTTGAACTAGGAGTAGTAGTATACAGTGTTCTCTTTTATTCTTTTAAGATCCTAGGTATATGCATGTAAATGTAATTTTAAAGAGAGATCCTATGACTTCCATCCACAGGATTCTCATGAGAAATCAGAGAATCATAGAATCACTGAGGTTGGAAAAGAGACCATCATGTCCAACCTTTGACTGAACACCACCTTGTTAACTAAACTATAGTACCAAGTGCCCCGTCCAGTTGTTTCTTGAATGCTTCCAGGGATGGTGATTGGACCCCCTCCCTGGGCAGCCCATTCCAATGCCCTTTCAGTGAAGAATTTCTTCCTAATGTCCAACTAGAACCTTCCCTGGAGCAGCTTGAGACCATTTCTTCTTGTTTTGTCACTTGCCTGGGAAAAGAGACCTACCCCCACCTGGCTACAGCCTTCTTTCAGTCTGTTGTAGAGAGTGAGAAGGTCCCCCATGAGCCTCCTTTTTCTCCCTGATAAACAACCCTAGCTCCCTCAGCTGCTTCTTATATGAATTATGCTGGCTTTTCATTTGTGGAATATGTATCTGACTTCTTCCACAGAACTTGATAAGATATGTGCTTTCTTTATTTTTCTTAGTTTGGTTTATATATCACAAAATAAGTTAATTTTTGTTTGACAGTTGTTGAGTAGGTGTTTCTAATGTGCTACTAGGACTTTCATTTTAGATTTAAATGCTTTATATTTGATCTAGTTATAACTGTAGAAGCACAGGCATCAGTTACACCTGTTGATGCCACCACAGATTTTTTTTTCTCTCGTTATTGTGCCGCTTTTTATTAAAATAGGGAAATCCATAAGGAAGACTCATAATTATTTTCTTACTCTGACACTGATTTGCTTGAATCCTTGTTTAAATCACTTCTCTTTGTATTTTAATTTTTCTCACCTGAAAAACTGAATGACATTTCTTCTTTCCCATGAAGGCTGTGTTAATTGAATTTTTGCAATGCTTTCTGGAAGGTTTGATGAAATACTGTTCGCATACAAAACCTTAACATAAATTACATGTAAAGATTTTTAGACCGCAATGCTTCATAATGTTAAAGACGAGGAACAAGGAAGACTTTACACTTTTTGAGAATGTGTTTCCACTAACACTGCATTACTTTATGCACTCTACTTTTTGTGTTATATTTCTCTTAATTTCCAGGAATTATATCTGGATGTCTCTGATCAAAATCTTAGTAAATGATTAAGAATAGATTCTCAAAAACTAGTCCTATGGACCCCCAGAGCACTTGGGGCACTGACTGATGATTCACAGAAAGCTGGCTTGCCAAAAGGCAAGTTTCCTCCATGTTTCCAGCTGCTAGTATGCATCAAACAACTGCAAATTCATAAAATACTTTACTAATATTTTCTCATGTAAACAATTCCCCTAGTTAGCACAGGGATGTCATGTGCTCATGAATGAGAGAAAAGACAGTCCATGTCTTTGCAAACAGGAAAGGAAGCATCCATGAAGTTCCTTTAATTAAAATGTGGTCCACCCCATGCAGAAACATCTGAAATCTAAATTAAACATTCAAGTAATTTGACATTTGCAATGCTTTGTTAGCAAAGGTCACTTGTTTTCATTAGCATATTTTTTGGTTAAAAAATTCTTACTTGTTAAAACTCTCATGAAACAATGTAATACAGAAAAAAAAGCCAATTGAGCATTGAAATTGTAATTTGATAAAATTACATGTATTGCCTACGTTTGTATAGATAATTTGACTTCTTGATGTGCTGAAATCATCAAAACAGTGGTATAATTTGAGTCATAATATATGTGGAATATAAAGATATAAAATACATTTTTTTGTTTTCTCTGAAAGTTCCTTCTCTACATATGATGTACTATTCACAGAATGTCCCAGCTATCATGGAGTTTGCCTGGCATATAAAAGCCAGCAGAGCACCTCAGGCCTCTTGAGCAGAACCACCTTCTTAAAAGAAAAGTGTATGATTTATCAGTGGGGAGCAGGAGATTGAAGCTGATAGTGCATAGTTTTACGGATCTTAACAGGGAAAGCAAAGGATATCTTTAAACGTGCTGGGTGCATCCTATTCTTGCTATTTAGGTATTTAATACACTAAGGTAATTTAAGTAATTTTAGGTCACCTCTAACATTGTATCTTTCATTTGAATTGTAACTGCCTGCTGATATGCATTGCAGCCAGTTAAAATCATGTTGCATTTAATCTTTTTATGGTTATTCTTTGGGGATTAGCTAACGGGTACTTAAATCAAGTCTCATTAGAAAAAAAAAAAGTGCGATACAGATAGCCATTTGTTTTTACCTACCTCAGAAAAGAAAGGAGTACTGTACTTGAAAGTCAATGAAGTTTGGTTTCTGGTTTATGTTTATGTGTTTTCAATATATCGACTATAAAGGCAAACTTCAGGAGTACTATATACAAACTTGCTTTGATTTATTAGCATTTAGCATTGCAGCTTTGAGACTAAAAATAAAATGTGTCTGATTTTGATTTAGATCTGTCCCTTGAGACAATGTGAAACCATCTCTTACGGAGAGCACATCAGTATAGGAGGATTAACTGTTCACATGCAGTTTAAACATCAAAGTGTTTATATGAAGTCATGGAAAATAAGTAATTTGTTTTGTCATTCTCTGTGCAAACATAGAACACCCCTTTTAAAAGTAAATAGTCTTTATTTTAAAAACAGAAAGATTAGTAGCATTCAGTCTATTAAAGAGAACTGCTGTTAAGTAAAATGCCATTAATACTGCCTCAGTCAGTACAATGGGTGCTTTTTCCTCTTATCAGTACCATCAAAGCACTGGGTCAGTACCTGCTGTTGCTTGTTATACATAAGCAGACAGATGTGATTGCTGTTTAGGATTATTTGTATGCATCACGGCATACAGCTTTCTGATTTCTGGGAAAAAATTTAACAGTTCTTAATTGCCGTCTATATCAGGTGCTCCTAACATCCTTTTTCACATTTTATCTGTGTGGCTAAATCTGTCTTTTTAATAGAATAGAGTGTGGTCATTAATGATACAAGTATGGCATTTGAACCATCTTGAGAAGGTTGCTGTGATTTTAATTAATTACCAGACCAGTTCCATGGGCCAGCTAAAAGCTCTTTCATCATCTTTCCCTCACATTCTTCACTTTATTCTTTCATTGCCACCGTCCTTATTGAACCTCCCTTAACAACAAACTTGGCTTTTTTTTTCTGTTTTTATTTGTACATCACTACAATTTTTTTCAATTGTTTTATGGAAAAGACACACATTTCCATCTCTGAAAATGTTAGTGTGTGAGTTATCCTATTCAAATCCCTCAGACTGCTCAGAAAACTGTGGGAATTTTAGAATATAAAAAGAACCATTCTGGTCAAGACCAGAGGTCAGTCTAGCCCAGCTATAGACATCGCAACAATGGCCAAAGTAAAATGCTTAGGGAAGACTGTATGAACAGGACTGACATGTATTTTGTTTCCCATTCATTCATTCTGATTCCAGCTGTTCAAAGCTCAAAAGCTTCCAGACTTAGCTGCAGTTTCTGTGAATTCAGAACCATTCTATGGTCTTTCTCATTCATGAACTTGCCCAGTTTTCTGTTTAAAGCCATATAGAATTTTCTTTATCTTTATATGACTTCTGATTTTATGCAAATTGGTCATTAGCCCCCTCAGGCATTTCTTTTTCTGGCTGAAGGGTCCTGTTCTTTAGAATATTGTATTTATCATTTCTCACTTGGAAACAACACTCCATAGCATCGAAAATTCTTGTTCAACTTCTCTGACCTTTAAAGATCCCCATCTGCACTCAGCAGTCAAGATGCAGTTGGATTAATGATCTGGGACAGTTATGTTCTCTGGCTTTTTTATCCTTTCCTCATTATACTGAGTGTTGACTTTGCTTTTCTGATTGATACTGAGCACTGCACTAGCAGATTCTTGGTAATATGTATCACTGCCCCATGATCTTCCTGAGCAGCAATGGTTACCTTAGACCCCATCATTTTGAATGTGAAGTTAGATTTAAACTTTAGGAGTCTAAAACACCTTTTAGAAATCCAAGTAGCCTATACCATTCTTGATCCTCGTGATTCTCAACAAAACCAAAAAACCAAGGACTGAATATTCATCTAACCCAAAGGCTGGTCTTCTGCTTTCAGGATTATATTTAATAATGTAACTAATAAGAACTAGCAGAGAAACAGCTAATTTTTTTTTCTGCTACAAAAAGTGCATGAAATAGAGGGGATATATTTAGGAGACACTTTGGAAGAACAGATGATTAACATCTTCCTTTAAATCTACCTAGAGACAGTGTTGACATGAGGTCTTGGCATTGAAATTAGAGAAGGAGTTGAAAAATGGGATGGCTTAAGGCGTAGGCTTACACCTAGGGCCTGAGTTCCTTTTTTGATGAGAATCACAGATCATCTGTATTAGAACAGGGTGGGTAAATAGATAGAGAAATATATCTATATGCATAATATTTTTGCAGAAACAGAAGAACGAGTCTCATATCCTCTACCTAATTTAGTTTATTGGTACAGAGTATTGACTACAAGTTCAGTCCAAGTTAGCTGCAAATGAATCCCATTGTTTATGAAATTTGACCTTTGTTTGTTATGAATATTTCTTAAAACATTAAAAACTGAATGTTTGGAACTAACAACATAATTGCTTTTAAACAGATGATTTAAATGTCTTCATTTAGGTTACCTTGTTAATTTCTGATTCTCCACTCCTCACTCCTAGTCTCCAGCTTTTTGAAGTTGATGCTGTTTGTGGAGAGAGGTTCCCATTGATTTTTCTTCTGTTGTGACTGAAACTTTGAGTCTCTTCAGGTCCTAAGTCTGGGATCTAAATGGAATGTTTTTCATGGTGGTCAAATTGACATTTTCTGGAAGTAGTAAAAGAGCTTTTGTAGTTAAGGGCGAGTTAACTTGGTTTGCACAGGCTTTACAACATAATATTTAATGTCAGGATTGATGGATTTTATTTGTTGTAAGATTTTGCTTTAAAGTACCAAGGCAGTAATATGGTTAATTAAACCCATTATTGGTAGATTGAATACCAAACTAGCAAACCTTATCAAAGAAGTGTGATTTTTAGAATTGTGGAGGAAATACTAACTGTTGTTCAGAAAGTACAAACAGTTCTGGTTTTACTTGCTCTTCGGCAAATAATAGAAGGGCAGTCTTTGAGAAGCTGCAGAAGCATCTGGTCTGTGGGACATGACTGTTCTTTGGGCACGATCAACCAATTTCATCTGCACACGAAACCAAAACCGTTATATTTATTTTCTTCAGTTCTTTGCAGTTTGCAATAGACTACATTTTTTTGCGTGATGGGTGTGAATGTGAAATCTTACTGTTGAGTCCAGCCCTAACTCTCCCTAGAGTGGTAATTCATTCTTCAGTAGTACATACCCCATATGCCTAATCTGAAAATAGGAGATTTGATTGTTCTATATTTATTCTAAGATAAGTGCTCACCACATATATTTTTATTTAAAAAAAAATAAAATCATAGAATCACAGAAATATGCTGAGTTGGAAGGGACTCACAAGGATCATTGAGTCTTACTACTGTCCCTGCACAGCACCATCCCCAAGAGTCACACCATGTGCCCAAAGCATTGTCCAAACTCTTCCTGAACTCTGTTAGGTTTGGTGCTGTGACCACTTCCCTGGGGAGCCTGTTCCAGTGCCCAACCACCCTCTGGGTGAAGAACCTTTTTCTAACATCCAACCTCAGCCTTCCCTGACACAACTTCAGGCCATTCCCTCGGGTCCTGTCACTGGTCACCAGAGAGCAGAGATCAGTGCCTCCCCCTCCTCTTCATCTCATGAGGAAGTTGTAACTGCAATGAGCTCTCCCCTCAGTCTCCTCCAGGCTGAACAGACCAAGTGACCTCAGTCACTCCTCACACGGCTTCCCCTCAATGCCCTTCACCATCTTCATTGCCCTCCTCTGGATGCTCTCTAACAGTTTAGTATATTTCTTATAGTGTGGTGATCAAAACTGCACATAGGACTCAAGGGGGTCATAAAAGGAAATAACATTTGATAATAATAGGACTTTCCTGTCATGAAATCAAGGTGGCTGTGAGCAATGACAACGTTGTCTTTCAGGTGTTTTTCAACACCTCCTAGCATATTCTTTTCCATAACTTTACCAAGCACTATAGTGAAACTGACAGTCCTGTAGTTCCTGGGGTCCTCTTTCTTGCCCTTCTTCAAAATTGTGACAAGGTTCGCCAGCTTCCAGTAAGCTGGAACCGCTCCGGATTCCCAAGACCACTCAAAAAATATCGAGAGAGATTTTGTGATGACATCAACTGGCTCTTTGAGAAGTCTTGAATGAATCCCTTCAGGCCCCATAGATTTATAGGGATTCAACTGGAGCAGCAAATCCCACACAACTTCAGGGCCGACTGGGAGTTGATCATTCTCACAGTCATGGTCCTCCTGCTCAGGGCACTGTGATTCCCTTGGTCAATCATCCATGTTGAAGACAGAGGCAAAGAATGTATTAAATGCCATTGCCTTGTCTCTGTCCCTGTTTGTGAAGTGACCATCCTCATCCTGTAAGGGGATGAGGGTTCTTTTACACTGCCTATTGCCATTAATATATATATTTAAAACTCTTTTTATTGTCCTCCAAATTTCTGGCCACCTTCAAGTCCAGTAGAGCTTTGGTGCTATGGATTTTCTCCCTGCAGTGACAAGCAGCATCTCTGTATTCCTCCCATATCAGTAATGTCTCTTATTCTAGTCCCTGGAGACAGCAGACCTCCCTGTGAGCTGGGTCCAGTCGCATATTGGGCCCTCCATTCGCTTTAGAAGGGTGTTTTCTATTACAAATACCCTTCATTTTCCTGTTAACAGAGGTCTTGGTACAGAGTACAGGTGGTGTTGTTTTAGGAGGGCTCATTATCCAAGAAATACCTTCACCCAGCTCATCAGTAGTCTGGCCTTCAAATGCCACAGCCTCACATGCATTCTGGAAGTTGCCAATCCTACCTGTTAAATTCTGAGAAGATGGAGGAACCTTCCTCCTAGTACCTGCTGTGACCTGCTTCCAGCCTTCATCTTTAACAGACCCTTAGCTAACAGTCCTTTGACTAATTACCCTGTAGGGTTCTGAGTACGTCTGCTTCTCCACTATAATGGAGGTTCATGACTCTCTCATTTGCTTGTTTGCTCAAACACTATGTAGCTTATTCACCTGGTGACCACTCCTCAAGCACAGCTCACCTTCTGCAAAAGAACTGTCAGCCCCAGCCTCGTGAAGAGGCATCAGGCACTCCTGGCAGCCCCTGACCTGGAGAGCTCCATCTCCCATCAGCAGGCCTGGCTGGCTGGAGCCTCTGGCATGGCTGCTTCAGTGAGTCCCACAGCTGCATGTGATTGAGCTTTAGGGCAAGTGAACACCACGGCTGGGGAAGCATGAACTGGTACGCTAATAAGACTGGGGTTTTTAATGTGTGAGATGGCTGAAAGAATGGATTAGTCTTTCATGTTTTAACTTGTGTTCTGTTCTTTAGAGTACCCGAGTAGCTCTAAACCACCTGGAATCTGTGCCTGAGAAACTGAGCCTGTTAGAAGATTGCAAAGATACTGCAGTGAGAAAGATTTCATTTGACTCTCTCAGTACTTCTAAAATATTTTGGTTAATTAGTATTCTCTATGAATGTACAGATAAGTTGTTTAATAAGATATTTACGGTTGCATATGTACATATTATATAGACAGAAACATACTGAAATTTATTTTCATGTAAATATGGATCTTTTTGAAGTTATAAATTTAGTTCTAATTATTAACACTGTTCCATAATGTAGGCAAACATTGATAACTGGGCATTAACAGGTCATGTGTTAATTACTGTTTCAGAATATTTTTATTGAGTGATAAATTCTGATATTACATGTTAAAAAATGGAAATTTTTAAATTAAATTATGCCAGTTGTTTCACTATTTAACTTAATGAATGAAGATAGACAATCTTTAGAACTTTTTGTTTTGCTTTGATATAATGACAATACTTGTCACTTATTTTCTCAGCACCCCTATCCAATCAAGATTTGTTTGGACACAGTAGGACACATTGACAATCATAAGGCTCAGATTAGCTTTTCAGTGGCTAAGTGGTAAACCCCTGTACCATAGTTACTTTCCATTTATGAAATGGGTGGTTTAATAAAAAAAAATTTGTAACTTCCTTGCACAATATAAATTCTAGATCTGTATTAAACCACAGATCAACACATACATAATGATTTCCATTTTATTTGATATGTAAAGTTTCTTAATCTGTGGTTATCATAAACATTTCAAAACATACTTGTTTGGAGCATTGTTTATTTTGTGTTCCTGCATGAGGTCATCAGTTAATAATTCTATACCATTTTATTACTGTCGTCATTGACAGATTTGGTAATGCAAGTACTGGTTGAAAAGTTTGGGTTTTTTATGAACAATACTGTTGCGATGTATAGTTTTAATTCCACATTCCAGGTATCCCCAGAAGAGGATTTGTGCTCTGTCAGAGGTTTGTGTTTACCTTCTGTTTCTACTAAAGGAAAAATTTTGTTCTCAGCAGGCATCCGCAATTATAGTTATAACTTAGCCAATATTTGTGAGATTGGAATGCAAAATCTTTGGTTTCAGTTGGGCTCTGCCCTTCTCCATCATGCTTAATGTCTTAAAGATGATTTTCTGAAGATGAGTCCCTCTCAACACAGTGCTTTGTTTAAGAAATAATTTATTATTCAAGAGAGCTAAGCTTTATGCCTTAGCTTTGAGAAGGATGTCAGTTTGGAGCTTCATTACTGTTTCTATTTACAAATAACATATTGGGGTTTTTTGTACAATAGCTAGCAAGTTCTTCCCTCAATGTTTTCGTAGGAAAGGAGAGAAGGAAAGAGGAATTTTTGATAAACCTCTCAGGTTGTCAAGGAGGTTGTTAATTCAAGTGAATCATTAGCTAGTTCAGTGAGAAGCATTATGTTTCCTTATTGAAAATACTGTTTTGTCCATATCTTTAGAACTTTATTTTTTTCAAGTGCATGTTTCTGTAGAGTTGTAATTAATTTTTCACTATTACAGAATTTTTGTTAGAAGGTATGATATTGCTAAAGTTTGGAAAGGGTTACAAGAAATCATTCACCAGTTAAGGATAAGGCCATTTCTACTTTAATCTACATGTATTTTAACATTATTTTTCTGTACAGAACATTATGCTTTTGTATGACCCCGGTAATTCGGCCTCTGAAAGTTAATACTTAATTGGTTCTTGCTGTGGTGAAAATCCTTGATGATACCCGTGTTTACAAAAGTCAGAATTTCTAGCTACTTTTCACATTATGAAATCAGCTAAATCTTTAAATGCATTTCTAGGAGTCCCACTGCCGAAGGGAGATGATTGAGGAGAGGTATTTGAAGTACAAAGACATAGTGAGTTCTTTGCAGCAACAGCTGGAAGATTCAAAACAAAGAGCCAGGCAAGTCAAGGTACGTGTGTGTACTCCACTTTTGTGTCCCATTACTTTCAATCAGCAACGTAACCTTACCTTCTTAGCTCCTAGTACAAACACAGACAGAAATCATGCGTGAACGTCTCTGTTTCAGATAGCTGCCATGGCTGATGTCATGGCAGGTATATTGACATGGCATGAAATTTGATCAATTAAGGGCTGCCTTCATTGTAAGTGCCATGGATACTTTCCAAAAATCTTTCAACTTTCACTGAAAGGTATCTTACTGTGTCTTACTACTCTGAGGTGTTTACCTGCTTTGTCAAATTGCTGTCTGCAGCAATTTTTAATTGTTTTGTTCAATTTTCTCTTGTTCTTTCAAGTAAAAGATATAGAAACCTGTTTCCTCTATAAAAAGGTTGACTAATTTATAAATCACACATAGTAATTTTTCAGTAGTAGATATTTGCATTCTTTGCAAATGATTCTGTGTGATGTCTCTTCCATACATAAAGGAAATCCAGGCAAACAGAAGGGAAGTGATTTGCTAAAGGTCACTCACTGGACTTATAGCAGTGCAAAGCATGAATAACTAACTCCCTATGATACAAATCCAGTGCTCTTCCTTAGAAACTTTCCCTGTAATGAGTTCAACTTTCCAATTATTAACATGTTTTCTTTCCCTTATTAGCTTGTTCATTGTCATATCACTGTCATTGTGATAGCAGCTTACTTCAGCAGAACTACAATTCCTTATGGAAGTGATTGAAATAAGTGATCAGACCTGAAGAGTCATACTAGTATTTCTGCTGCATATCTCAAAAAAATCAGTTTCTTTGGCACTGTATCATACCTGTGTCTCTAAGCAATTGAGCTCAAATCAAGGATCACACACTATCAAAAACATGTTTGTGTTCCCCAACTTATCTGTAACCATCTTCCTTCTTTAACATGTGGACATACTTACAGTATGTCTTTTAAAAAGTGGAAAAGGTAAATACAGACTATTTTAGCTTAGTAAGTTGCTGTTATAAGAAGGTATTAAGTTACTTGAAAAACCCATTTTGCTCTTCTGTAAGAAAGAATTGAAAGGAGGTAACAGGCACAATCAGTCTTTTGCTGATGATAATATTCAGTATCATGAATTTCTCTTCCCTCCACACAAGCATTACTAAATCACTAGCTATTGAAATTTGGAAAACATTGAAAAGCTAAGTGGAATGCAATCAGGTGACAGTAGAACATAACATTGCACTAAGCTGACTGAACTTACTGAGCTTGTGTGATTTGAACTCAATAATCAGAATCCAGTACAAAGCTCATTCCAAAACAATTCTCTTTCTTTAGACAACCGAGAGCATTTAATGGCTTCCAGTTAGTCAGGCCTAATTGGGTTTTTGCATGACATACAGTACACTTTGCTGTCACGGCTGTTGCAAATAGAACAGAATGTTCAAAACCAAGTAACAGACGGGTGCTAATCTGATTTCAGTGATCAGGCTAGCTTAGACTAAAAAAAACCTTTTTAATGCTCGCCTTTCTTACACTCCTTTGAAACTAACTCAAATGCCTTTAAAAAAATTTTTTTTTTCTTTTTTATTTTACTGTTCGTCGGTTGGGAGTCTCTAAAATTGATTGCTGGAAGAGTGTAGATTTGAGGACATCAAAGTTGATTCTTTCTGATATTTTTGGTTCGCGCTGTGTACATAGTGCCCCTGCTACACAAAGTAGACAGATATTTGATAGGTGATAAAAAATCCATGTTTCCTATAAAATTTTTACATTGATCATTTAACATGAAATTACTTCTGAAATTAACCTTTCTCCTCTGGTATCTTTTTCTTTCTAGCCTTTCTTATGATACACTTGTTTCAGCTTGCTTGCCAACATTGATCTCACACAGGCATTATCTAATCTTGTGTCCCAGCCTTTTTTTAAGGAGGAAAAATTAAACCAAAGTTGAATGTTCCTCTAAAAACAGGTTCATTCTTTCTTTCTTATGATTTCTTTTGCCACCAGTCAATCTTCCCACTCTTCTGTAGTTTTGTCGGATGGCTTTAAAATGCCCGTTGCTTAGAAGCCCAGAAAAATCATAATTTCTATTTGTGTGTGTTAAAATGGAAGATTTCCAGTAATAAAAGTAGGTCATAGGCTGGCAGAATACCATCAGGTACAACAATCTTGATTTTGCAACTAAGAAAGGGACAAATAATAGTTGATAAAGATGAAATTGGGGGGGAAAACCCATAAATGAAACGTATTAAAAGAAAATAGCAATAGAAGCAAAATCAAAACAGAAAACTAGAGATAAATGTTTTGATGTAGAGAAACAAATATTTTAGGAGAGTTTCCCTGCCACGGACAATTGACCATCTACTCAAACACAACATACAGATGTAATTGTCAATGAAGCACATGACAAAAGGCACATTCTATACATTAGTGTTTCTGTAAACAGAAGGCCATTTGGCATTGCAGATACTGGTAGAAGCACCTTTCTTGTTTAAAAGCTCTTCTTTTAAGGCATTTCTGGAAGCAGAATGGAAAAACAAAAACTTTTTTTATTTAAAAATTGTTATTGTGCTATGAACATGTTAGGTATTAAGTCTCTCATCAGCACATAAGGGGATTAATATGTATAATTCCCATTAGTCTTAACAAGAGTAAATCCTTCTTCAATGATGGAACAAAAGCTCATTGTATCTCTAAATTAATGTAGAAATTTTTTTTCTGTTTAGTTTTCAAATCTTAGTATCAGCATGAATGATAAATTGCAAGATGTTTTAACAAAATTCCCTGAGGCTGTTTATGATAAGAATTCAGCAGTAAAATGTGTTTTATGAACTGATGCATTTATTCATTATTACCTCTTCTCATTTCAAGAAACTGAGTAATTTGGATACCAAGCCAAGCTTTTAATCTTATTTTGGATAGTGTTGTAACTGGGGACTACTTGCTGCAGAGCTAATAGAGATTTTTCAGGGATTTTTGTTTAAATGACCTTTTTAAATTTATCTTCCCTTTTTTAGCTTATAGACCAAATGACTTTCCTCCAAGAAGCTATGCTGTATGGGTTTAGCCATAAATAGTAACATTGTATTTCAGACTTTATTTAATAGTTTAACAAAATATTCAAAAGCACCTTTAGGTATTTTGATATGAGAAATCAATGAACTTTAAGTTTCCTCAGTGGCAGAGAAAATAGATTTATATTTATTACTACTTGTGGAACTTCAAGTGAATAAATATGAACCATTCATTGATGAGGAAGTCATCATTCACTGATGTCTACCCTGCTGATATGGTATGTCCTGAACTGTGTATGTGATGTGAACAGGAAAGAGCATTTTTAAAACTTGCCATAGTGGCAAAGGCTTGCAATGCTGTCAGTGATTTTTTCAAGGCAAAGCAGTTTTTTGCAGATGTTTTATAGTGGTGAAATGGGTATAAAACTCATAAGCAAATTAATTTGAACCTAACTGCAATACTGAGAATTCAGAGAATTCAAATCAGTCTTTTCCAGTGTGTGTGAAATCCCAGCATGTGCCTGTATGTGTACTACTGTATGCTTTTTGTTAAGGTTTGCAGCTACTTGATAGTAACAGATAAAATTATTTTTATTTGGTTCCTATAGGATGTGAGAAGGAATGCTGAAACTTCTGATATAGAAGTGGCTGCTCACTCTTCTGGTTGGCGAACTCAAAACAGCTTTTTGTGCAGCTCACTGCTTTCAAGTTCAGGTTGTAAGTATTATATCACAGAAAAAAAAATCTACAGGTAACATATTTTTTTTTCTTCTAAAAATCTTCTTGAAAGAGTGAGACACTACTTTTCAAATAAGAAGTGCTAGAACCATCTTAAGTAGCCTTCTGTGTTTTAGTCTTAGATGCTGGATGGCTGTCTTTGCCTAGGAAGTACTTAATTACATCCCACTGATAGTTGTTTGGGTTTTTTGACTGGGACATGCAATATATCTTGTTTGTCACCCAAACCTATGCCAAAGAAAAGGGCTGCCCTTGAATTCTGAATCTCTGCATAATGAGTCATACCTGTGTAAGCTGTGTATCTTCTGAGGGACCAGAGAGATATCCTCAAACATGGATACTTTCCAAGATCTTACATGTGCTACATGCTTACGTAGCATTTTCCCAGTGAAAGTTGAATTTACTAATTCTACTTCAGTAGTGTTTTTAACTTTTTTTTATCTGCCCCCTTGTGTGTATACAACTTGTGTTCACGCGAAGTCATGGGATCTCTGATACACGTGGGAAATGCTCAATAAAACATAGGACATACTAGGTCTTGATTGGGTATGTAGGCACACCTTTGCATGAGTGTCAAAAATAAAAAACAGGGTTTTAAGGGTTTTTTTTTTTGAGCATATCAATACATGGATATCAAAGTACTTCTCTTCAGAAGTGTATCACCTTCCATTTCTTTTCAATATAGCCAGTTTCTGTACTGGGAACCTATTTAGAAAGTTGCATTCTGTGTGGTGGTAAGCCCTATTTCAGGCTTCATTGCGTTGAAAGCATTGCATCTTAGAATGAGTGCTGTGGTGCATTACTGCTCACCAGTAAGTCCTGAGCTGATCTTATGAGGTTAAAGGTAGTTGGTTTCTCTTCCTTTCAGAATCTATGGGTTGGGGTTAGTATCTTTTTGCAGAGCTTACTGAATAACAATAGTGGGAATAAGCATAGGACCAAATACCTCTGTATCATCTGTACTTCAGGAACACTTTACCTTGACTCGGAGTTGATTTTTCCGTTTTCCCAAACCTCATTCCTGTCGACGTCTTGCAAATCAAAGTACGGCTGAGCCTGTTTTGGGTATAGAAAGAAGGAACCAATGCCTCACAGCAGGTTCAGATAAATGGCCTCCAGCAGTCCCTTCCAATCTCAAGAATTCCAAAAGTGATTCACTGCAAGAATTTACTGAAATTTAAAAATGCAGCGTAAATGTTCCTGAAATATTACAATGTCTTTATGCTACTTAACCCACATTAAACAAGCTAGGACTTCGTTGCTTTAAAACTTTTTAATAAATTTTAGGCAGTTTTAAGAGAAATAGGATCCATGTGATCTGAATACCAATCTGATGAAACAGTTCTGCATATTTATTCTCTGATTCAACTGTTTTTTACCAGCACTCAGTACTAAATTTTCTGGAGATAAAGAAATAAGTGATTAACAAAAGACAGTGGTGATTCAATTCACTACTTCGTTCTCGTGGCACTAAAATATGTGGATTACTACACACACTTTGGTTTGTGACTGATTGTCACTTTATGCTGAAACCAGTTTCCAGCAGTCAAATGTGTATTTCGTTGGTATAGTTCTTGAGGACACTGAAAATTCTGTAGTGGTTTTAGCATTAAGGAGCTTTTCCAGTGAGTGGCAAATGAAAAGTCAGCTACTTCAGTCATGATAGTCACAAAAACATCATGAACTTTTAATTTCAGTAATGATATTAATTAATTACCATTTGAGACTTCGACAGTGAAGTATAATTTGACATCTTTGCTCCCAAACCTACTGTAGCTTTTAATAAATCTTCCTATACATGTCATCATCTATTTTCTGTGATTAATTGTCTCCTTCTTCAGAAACAGAAGGATGGATTTTTTTTTTCTTTCATTTAGCTTTTGGAGCCTTTTGCAAGCCTGTGTGATTTATGTTTCCCCATTCCATCTCTCTTCAATTCATGAAGCCTTAGAGACTATAGAGTCAATCATTAGTACCAGAAACTTCCTTCCCAATGTGGGTATTCTATGACTTGTAGAGAGCACCTGGAAGAAGAGCAGACTCTTTTGATATAATTTAACTTATCTGTGGGGGAGATCATGGGATTTAAGTTTAAAATTGGTTAAAGAAAGAAGAACAAATGGTATGGGAAAATAAATAAGGGAACAACAATCTGTTTCCATATATGTATATTTACTAAAAAGTTGCCAACACAGCAAGCAGTTAAAAGAAAAGTAATTAACATCAACATTGTGTTTTGTTTCTGGTATAACTTCTGCAATTATAACAGCTTTTCCATTACAAACATATTTTAAAATATGTTGAGGAAACGTGCTTTTATTTCTGTACCCATTTTCTTGGAAATGAAGAATTTTAAATGAGAAAATAATGTATTCAAGGAAACATTCACTAGATGTGGTTTGCAGTCTTTAGTATTATCAGACCAAAATTGTTGGTCCAGTCACTAATAGTTGTTATCTAAAGAATAATCCTCAGAAACTGTTTTTATGGCCACTGTATTTTCCTGAAATGTTGAGTATAAAAGTCCCTAGAGTTACACATGCTTTGCATTAACTTCATGAATTGAGTCCTGCCCTTCTCTTTGCACATTTTATCATTTTGAGGTTTTAATCTGGATGGTTTCCCAGAAACCATATGTCTTAGAGGCTTTCTATTGTTGTTGGGAATTTATGCTCCAGGGCTTCATAAGCTGTGATAGACAACACTCTTGTGTCAACATGGTATGTAGTTTGACTGATACCACAGTGGAATAAAACCAGGTTGTCCTGAGTATAGGCTTTATTGTCATAACAATTAACTCTTGCACTGTATTGCTGATGCCTGTCTTTATCCCTCTATGTACACTTCTTCATAAATTCTTAAGACTATTTTTATTGGCATTTATAAATAATGTAATGTACTTACAAGTAAAAAGACATTGCAATATCACTATGCCATGGACACCCTTCTAGAACAAAACCTAGGGCTGCTTAAGTATAAGAATTTGGAATGACTGAAAACTTGACATCTGTCTTGGTTTGGGAAGACAGGTATCTGCCAGATAAAAGCTGGAGTTTGCTTTGGACTGGGGAGTGTAAGCCACGCCCCCCCTCCCCTTTTTTTCAATTATAAATTTACAATCAGAGGCTCTTAGGCAAAGATTTTTGGGAATAGGAAATAGCAGTTCTTTACTAGTATGTATTACAAAGCAACCAGACAAAAAACAAACAAACAACAACAACAACAAAAAAAAAACAAACCCAACCAATTACAGCATTAATAACCAAAGACAACAGTACCAAGAACCTTGAGGGGTTTTGCTTCACAAAACCCAGGGCAGTTTGGTCTCAGTGCTCCTGCAAGATCCGCAGGGCACCAAGCTGGAACGGTGGAAAGTCCCGGGCTGGTAGCTGAGATGGCAGGGTGTCCAGGCGGCAGAGGCAGAATGTCCCAGCAGGCAGGGGGGTGCAGGGTCACACTGTAGCAAGAGAAGCAGCGCCGAAGAAGCCAAAGTCGAGGCAGGGCTGGCCCAGCTCCCGCGGGTGACTAAGAAGGCTCTCGATACAGGCCGAACCGATGGTAGTAGATATCCCAGGACTGGATCTCTTCGGCCACACTGAAAAAACTCCTCCCGCGAAACCGCAGCCCAGCAGCTCTCTCTCTCCGAAAGCCGAAAAAAGGAAACTCCCCCCTCCACACACACACTCTTCAAGCTCTGTCTCCTTTGTTTCGGTTAATTGCCCTTAAGTATCCAATACTTGGTCTCCTTGGTAACTTATGGGTGAAAAAATTCTTTAGAGAAAAGAAGGAACAAACCTAACCCCCAACAACATCATCGCTTAGAAAAATGCAAATTGAATTAGTTAAGCAGTGAACTTGATGATTTTTCACCTTGCTTTGAATACTGTCCACAGGAGGTGCTACTGACATAGCATACAGCAGCAGAGCTTTGGACCAATTCTGAAAACTTTATGCTGAAAACTTAAAACTCATTGTTATACCAATGTCCCAAACACAGTGATTTTATTCTTCTGAAAATGAAAACATCTCACCCCTCCTAACCAAACTGTGAAGTCTCGCTTCTTATTTAATAAGTTTTGATTATGTACTGCGACAATTTTACTGGATTGTTAAAAATTGTCCTCTGGATATTCAGTAGGACCACTTTTCTTACATGTTGTGCTATAGAGAAGGCCATTAGAAGAAGGGTATGCTGTATAAGCTGGTAGCCACTTTCCTTCCCTTAATTTCTACCTTTTGCTAAATGTTTGGATATTTGATTTTTTTTCTTCAGCTTTTTATTATAAGACTTTTTGTCTATTCATATGGTGTGGATTTTGATGGAATATAATATATTTAGAAATAAGCACTATATGTCTGCCCTGTTGTCAAAGTGTGTACATTTGTGTACATGTGTATGACATTGTAGGAGTGCTTGTTCAGTGTCACTTGGTGACTTAAGTCCATGCTGTTGGTAAAGTTATTCCTTCTCAAATTTTTTGAGAGGTTTGTCTTATTTTAACAAAAATTCTGGAAAAATAAATGGAAAATATATCTTAGTGAAATAATCAAATTTTTTAAAACACAGCCTACATTTCTTGTGTATAAGAAAGCTCTTGGCTATGCCTGTATTATAGAGTATTAAAATCTATTTCTCTAGAAAAATAAGTCAGTCTCTCAATTCATAGCCTATGAATATTGAATATTTATTAACACCATATTACTTGCTGAATAAATTATAATATCACATAATGAAATAATGTTTTAAATAAAAACGAATGGTCAGTCAACCAAATCTGAGAATGATAGGTTTGAAAAGGCCTCTAAGATCACTGAGTCTAACTGACTTAATGTGTGACTCTGAAGATGCTTAATCACCTTTTTTGTGTGACTTATTTCTAGCACTTAGGAAAGAAATGGTTCCTTTGGATACAACTGCCACCAAGGAAGACTCTACAAATGCTGCTGATAGTGAAATGAAGCTGCAAGCAGAAGGAGGAAAGCGGTAGAATACTTTACAAAACCTCACCAGTTTTCTCTGTGGTAAATTCCACTCCACTTTTTTTGTGGTTTTGAACAGTAACAATTCCATCTGCTGTAGGAGTGAGCACCCTTAATGATTCAGCAATTGCCAAATACTCAAATCAAAGAGCAACAAGAGGGATTCTGATGAACACTTGTGATAATGTAGGTGACTTGTACACCAAAGGCTTTCTGAGATTTTGCTGTTCTCTTGTATTCATTTCTGCAGTCCTCCTAGACTAAATTTATTGTATTCCTGAAATACTGTGAAGTGAAATACCTGTGACATTAATCTTTGCTATGAGCTTGTTTACCCCTCTACAGGAATTGTTCTGACACTTGGTTTATTATGTTTAATAACATTATTAATAATGAAAAAATATTCAGAAATTGCCTCTTATTATAAAAGAGAGTCATTATACAGTGTTGTACAGACACATTTGTGATTTTAGGTCCCTCAGTTTGAAAAAAAATCATTTAAGGCAAAAGTGATAAAACAAAATTCTCTCAAAGTGAGTGAAAATTCACATCTTGGTTTCAGGTTCAACATATATGTGTTATAATTTGTCTAGAATTATTCTTTTGGCCAGAACAGTTTTATCAGATGGCCTCAATTAGGCACTTAAAAGAATCCAAATCTCACCCATCTGTGTCAAGAGTGTTGAAAGGCATTTCTGTGTGGCTGTGAAAATTTTAAAAGCAGTGTTTAATGTTCATTTATTTATTCTGTTCTGTTCTCTATTAGAGAAGATGTGTCATATTGATTGTAAAATACTATGGAAATGCAATATTGGACATTTGTATTTGTTCAGATATCACTATTCTAAACAAGTTGGACACAATTTTCCATTACAGTGGTCTCAAAGAGCAAATCACAGAAGAATTTTCTGTTGTCTAAAGAAATGCAAGTGTTTCTGATGGTTCTTGTTTTATTCTCCTCTCAGCTGCTTCTGACTCGATCACTGCTCTAGTGCCTAAAATGATTTGCCAAAGCTATCAGAGTACTGTAGCAACATTAACACCATTCAAACGATTTTGTTTTGCAGACTTCTGTCATATTTAGGAAGCCTGTTTCTTCTCTGAACCACTGTCATCTTTTAGCACTGTGGGTGTCTCAGGTATAATTCACAGGCTATGATGTGCCATCTCAAAAGAGGACTTTTTTAATACTCTGGTGAAGTGTTCTGTAGTCCCAGTGGGTGCTCTGGACAGTGCACTTCCTTGACAGTCACCTTGTGTTCAACCTGTTTAAAACACAAAACCATGCTGAAAACATCAAAATCAGACACAGAAATGAGAAAAAGATTGTGTTTATTCTCCATTCATTTTCTATGAAATTAAATTGCTTTAAATTAAAAAGAAAATCTGATTTGGTTAAAAAGTTTTCTTTACCTTTCGTTGCATATTATGCTGTGCATGGTTCTGCTGGCATTGGCTTTTTGCAGATTTCTGGCACATCTGCTCATTCAGAGGGTCAAGAAAACAAAACAGGCACATCCATCTGTTCTGATCTCAGAGACCATGACAGGGAGAAGAAAAAAAAAGCAACAAGTAAACTTCTGCTCTCTACTAAGAGTGTGGATGTCATGAAACACTGTTTAGCTCAAGCCACACCTACTATAAACTAAACTTACTTTAGGTGGATCCAACATTTGTATTTATTATTATTATTAGATCAGAGCAGAAATGTGGCATTTAAAATATTTTAACTGGTTTGGTCTGCTGAAACTTAAAAAATTGCAAAATGAAATGTCACCAGCTTGCAGACTTTATGGTACCTACAAATTGTGGCCAAAACATAGAAAGGTCACTTTAAAATATATTATGAAGCAGTTAATCATGCTGTAAAAACACCTTATGTGGTAACAAGGTCTGGTGCATGGATTGCTGATGGATGAATGTATACCCTAACCGTTTTAATAAGTTTAATTGTTTTTTTACCATGAAAATGCCTGTAGGTAAATAAATGGGGCTTTAAGAGTCTTAGCTGAGAAGATATACCAGAAATATAATGTCCTCTCTTTTTGCTAAGGAATTTGTAAAAATCTTACCATTTTATGTATTTATAAATTTTATTCCCTGACTTGTAACTTAGAAATCTGAAGTATGTGTTCTTAAAACAGGACCACTACTGCTTTATATTGTTAGAAAAATAAGGATAAGCAGTCTGATATCCCTCACTATTACGTCAAGTATTGAATTGACTTTTGTACTATACAGGACAGAAATTACTGCTGGGTGAATAATTTTGGCTTTAAAACTTAAAGTATATTCAGTGCTTAGTATATTTGCCTTTGCCCATGTGACTGGGTTTTCATCAGTTTTATATCCTTTTATAAAATTTTCTAAAGGGGCTAGAAGAACAGGAGAGGTCAAACCACAAACACAGAAAAAAAAAAAAAAAAATTACTGAGTAGACTTGTGGACTCCAAAGCCAGGAAATTCTTTCTTAAATTTACCCTCTTGGCATGGCAGTCTAGATAGCATGTAATATTTGTCTCTCTTCCACCTTTGATAGAGGTTCATATTACAAAGTGAATTTTGTTTCCTCTTTACTGAGGGCTGAAGTTCCGTTCATGACATTATGTGAAACTGTCCCTTTGTGGTTTAAATAATATTTTTTCCATATTGGTCTGAAATAATACTCTTCTGCACAGTTTCAGTTTTTAAAGTAGAAAAGCAGATAATTTTTAAACCAAACCTTTTGTATATTTCACATTTTAAAATTGCTGTCCATTCTGGTAGCCGTATTTTTTATACTTTAACCCTTTAATGACCTGTTACTCAATTCTTGCCCAAAGCAGTGGTTTTCAATAATAAAAAATGTGGTACTGCACACACAAGAATTGATGGTTTAAATCTTTGTTCTGTTTAGCATTTGGTAAATCAGGCAATTTTTAATGTATGTACTAAGTACATACAGATTTTATAAGCTAGTATCAGGCATTCTTTTTTTTTAATGCTGTACTGAAATACAGTGCTTCAAAATTGTGCTTTCAAAAATGCATTGGCCCTCTATTTGAGCATCCAATAGTTGTCACATGAATAAGCTATAAATTTTATGCCCTTCAGTTCCTAATGTTTTACAGCAGACTTGAGAGTACTTAATTACTTTTGAGATTATATTTACTAAATAGACAAAATAATTTATTTTTATTGTGTAATTATGTCATCCTAAGAAGAAATGTCAAAATAAAAAAAAAAAAAAAAAAAAATTTTGCCATGCAAAACAAAGCAATTTTCTTACATTTACTTCTCAAATTTTTGATGGAAGCCAGTCTTTAGGGATGGTGAAAGTACTCCTTGGATATTCAAAGCTCAGCCACATTTTTACTAACTATTACAGCAAAGTAAATAAAGACAATATATGAAAAACCCATACAACTTAGAAAGTACTGTTCTAAAATTCATTTCTGAGCTAAAGATTCTATGTATCAGTTAATCTCTGGCTTGCAAGGCATAGTCTGTGCACTGGGTAGCACTGAATGGTTTTTCATGAATGAAAACGCCAGTATTAATCTGAAAGGAAATCATTAGGTATTTTTGTAAGACTGATGTAACTTTTTTGGCTAAAAATGAGAAGTCTGCAACCTGGATGCGTTTTCATATCTATAACATGCAGAAAATTTTTTTCATAAATTTTTGCAGCACTGCTTGTTAGAGTGGAATTTGACAGTACTAAGGTTAAACTCCTTGTGTCTGCAGTGTGTTAGTAACAAATTTGTCTTTCTCTAAGACCTTGTCACCCCACAGAAGTAATTGATACTGAAGTCAATGTGAGCTGCAGGTCAATATCTGATGATACAACCTTGTCAAAAATGGATGTGCAGGAGGACATCATGTAAAGTCCTGTGGTTTTGATGTAACTGTAGAATTTAGAAGCAGTTGTGAGGAAAACTAGCAGTAGAAGGCATGGAAAGCAATTAGTGATTAAATTAAAATTACAGAACACTTTCATTCTTGATCCCTTAGCTTAAAAACTGCCTTAGAGCTAGTATTTATAGCTGAATAAAAGTGATCCCTAAATAAAATCTGATCTTGGATAATTTTTTTTTCATGCTTAAGTACTTTTTACTCTAGCACAACTCAACTCTTTACTCTAAGCATGTATAGACTGCTGTGAATATGAACTTATTTCCTTTTCTATGTAAATAACTAAATTAGATTTCAAATCTGAAGAATATTTTAGTGCTCTGTACAAGAGTACAACACAGCAAAATCCAATAACCAAGTCATTCAAAAATCTGCAAGTCTTCTGGGAATGTTGACAGCAAAATGAAGGAGATTGCTGTGGTTAAAATCCAGCAACATCCAACATTTATCATTTGTGCTAACAATAGGTCTCCTGTTTCTAAAGCTGAAGTTGCACATCTATCATTTCTCTGGCTGAGATTATGAGATTTTCTTTTTCTTCTTACCCTAATAATGACAAAGTCTGTAGTGTGAGAATATGCAGTGATGATATTTTTAAATTTCTAGTAATTTTGTTAAGGAATCTACCAGCTGCTATTTGGAACTAAATATTTTTGGAACATGGTTGTTAACATGTTTTTGTTAAATCATTACATTTAAAAACAAGAACTGCATAGAGATATCTCTTTCAGGATAATTTTGCTGTCTTTTTTTTACGGATATGGCTCCTTGATAGGTATTTTGTTTGAGTAAATACAACAGTTGTTCTTGAGTAGTCTGTTATTATCATCTCTCTTCAGACCAGAGTTGTTTTGATCTTAGACTGCTTTTCTCATCTGCCATCAACAGTGCACTGGTGTGTCAGAAGGCATACCATGATTTCTTCACCTACCCTCCATCAATAATTTTGGTAGTTTATGTTCCCATGGAATTACATTAGTGTTGATGGTGGTTGTTTCTTATAAGTTCTTTTCATATGAACTCTGACACTCTTATTTGCTTACTAAAATAAAAGCTACTTAATAAATGGGCTAACATCAGATCACATGCTGTCTAATTTGAGAGATTATTCCACAGGCCAAAGTAAACGTATCTTAGTATATTTGTTTACTGATGATAACATTGTCTTACTACTACTAGATTTTCTGATTGCTAGCATTGATTCTATCAGTTTGTAGAAGGGAATGGTAAAGGATAGACTTTGCTGCACTAACCCTGAAATATTATTGGAGGCAAAAAATGAGACTAAAAAGAATTGAGGATATCTAAGTGCTTAATCTAGGACCTAAAATACTCATATTTAAATTTATACTCAAATTTACTCATATTTACACACAAAGTGTATTTCTTCAGTGTGTTAATATCAAATCATCTTTGTTATAAACAGTTGCTGACACCTAAATATTTTTGAAAAGCGATACTAAAATTTGCTAAAGATGATCAAAAGGATTTCTGTGTCACTCCCACTGTTAAACAAGCATGGAACTGGGAAAAAGTCCAATTTATGTTTCTGGCATGAGGTATTTCACAGAAACCACCAGTGATACAGTTTTGTACTTAGTGTGGAAAATGATGAAGATGAGCTGTGTTTTGCTCCTGGCCAAGAGAACTGTTTGCATCTGTGGCTGTTTGGTGTATGGAGCTCAACGCGTGCACCATTTTTATTGAGGCTTTCACTGCTGGGTGCAGCACTGACAGCACCATTTCACTCAAACAGCTGCAACCATGAAGACATCATGGAGCTGGCAGAACTTTTGTTACATGTTTTGACTAACAGAATGTCAACAAGTCCATCAGAAACCTTGGAGTTGTTTGTTTTGTCTTCACTGGAGCAGTCTCCAGTGCAGTCATAAAGCTAGAAAATGCACAGTCCTTTGTTCAGTGTAAGCTACATCAGCAGGGAGGCTCACTAGCCATGGAGCATGAATCCATTTGTATGTTGTCCATTGATTGATTAGAGGTCTATAAATTAACAAAGAGCTAAAAGTTTTTTTTAAAGTGAGACAAATTATTCTTATATGATAGCCAAAAAATCTCTGTTTTTGGAATATGGAAAAATGAAGGATCAAACTCAAGAAACACTTCATTTTTCCAGAATGCTAGTAATTTCTTAAATTTCAGTGGAGTGACAGACTAAAATGAAGCTCCTGAATATGTTAATCAACATACATCAATCCCACTTTCTGTCATCTCTTAACATGTGAGACTTGCTCCCTTTGATTTAGACTTAACTATGTTCCTTACTCAGGGAAAGTCTGTTATATGTGCTGTGCACTGGATAGCAAAGTTGAAATAATTCCTCTGGAGGCAGCTGATATGCTACAGAAGAAATGCTGGCGCTTGCACTGTATTTTAACAAGTAGTTCAAATGTTCAAATTTCTGCTGTGGTATTACATTACCAGAAAAAAGCAACAAATAGAAAAATATTTAGATTGTAGGTGAGGGTGTCAATACAATAACAGTGTATTACTGAGGCTTTGAAGGTGTATCACTTTTAAAGCTGACATTTCTGTATGTGCTTATTAGCAAATATTCTATTCTATTTTTTTTCCCTTGGAGCATATGAGAAGAAAATATGTTTTTCACTTTTGATTTCTGGAACGTGTTTCACCATTTCATGCTGCCTGTTTCTATTTAATTTGGGGTTAGCTAAATAAACCACCATCTAATTCTGATACTTCATTACAAGCACTCCTAATTAAGTTAGTTGATACACCATGAGTCACTTTCCTCCAGATCTTTTGTTTTCATTTCATTTGAATGAAATACAGTGGTTAGTGTCCTAAAACTGGAACAAAATTATTCTTGTGAACTAGCATTTTGGTTGGGACATTCCAAACATTCCAAAACTAAGATTTTCCCAGGCACTTCATACAGGTGACACTGACTATATCACATCATATTTCCCAGTCAGCTATTGTCACTGTAGTATAGTATAAAGTAACAACAAAGAATCTGAAGTGTTTCAACAAAAATATGGACATGAATTGTTTCTGTGCTGGTGTGAAGTCAGAAAGATCTGTTTAATGCTTCTAAACCTTATTGTATTGGTTAATATGATAGAAATTGGCATAGTGGAAAGAAATTCCTCAACATTGAATTATTTCTTGAGATAAAGTCCTTGAATGTTTAGCAGGGAGTCCAGCTCTTCATGCTTGTTGAAGTTCATCTTACTTTAGTAACCAGAACTATTGCAGTTTCCTTCAGACTTGATTTCTGAAATGTAAAGGTGTGTTCAGACTTCTAATACCTGTGTAGGCATCAGGTATATCCTGTCCACATAATTATGTCTCATTTTTTATTTCTTATAGACATTGACATGTAGAAACATGTTCATACAGTGTAAAATTTTACTGCTCAAAAAGAAAGATTTCCTTTTATGCTTGTAAAGCCTGACTGTAGTAAGGTTAGCAGAGGCCGGTAATATCAGTGGAGTTACAAATTTGTGCTGAGTTTTAGAAAAGGGGAGAGAAATAGTTTCTTTGTCTGTTTTTTTCATTGCATTTTGGAGGTCTGCAAGTCTACCATATGTGTTGGTCTGATGAACAGCAAATGCTTGCTGAAAAATACATGACCTTATAAAAATCATATGGTAGCAAACTCCAAAACACTTGGAATCATTTGACACTATCTCATTTTTATTTTTTTTTTTTCAGAATCTGAGAAATGAGATTTTGAGTTCAGTTAGGTTCCTTTATTTTTTTCAAGAAGACTAAATCAAAGTTAGTTATATAATGAAAACCACAGTACTTCTAAATAACATCAAACTTATGAAATTTGAAAAACTCTGAAATGTTGCAGCTCTTTGTTCCACTTTGATGTGGTCTACTACAGTTTGTCAAAATAATGAAGCCATCTCTAAGAAGAGATGGTTCATCTGTTAATATGTATCAATTGTATTTCACACCCATGACTAAATATTTTGTTTCATATCAGTTTTTCAACTGATCTAGTAATTCAATGAGTACCCAAAATGGGGATTTTTATGTGCATAGGGAGAAGCTAATTACATCTTACATCTTAAATTCCAGCATTATTGGTATTCTTTTTTAACAAAAGACTCATGAGATAAAACCAGTTTTGACTTTTTTGTCCCATGATATTTTTTTTCCAAGATGGCTTCACAAGGTATTTGCAGTCCACCTTTTCCGTTATCTGCCATCTTCAAGGAGGAAAAAATCCAACTTGACTATCTTGAGAAGTACGTAGTAAAGAATTTTAAAAAAATCTAGAATCATAGAATCATTTAGGTTGGAAAAAATCCTTTAGATCAAGTTCAGCCAAACTACTGCTTGACTGTTACTTCCTGTAAATTGCATGGATGCACATAAAACTAAGTATACAGGTTGGACTTTCAGAACGTAGGAACAATGCATTGTAGACGTATGAAAGTAGGAGCTGTTACCATGTTGGTTTGATGCACAAGTCCTTACCAACCTGTGAAGTTTGAGGTACTTGGTTACACATGAGGTGTGACTCGTGTCACACCAGAACACCAATTTTATTGTTGACTTGCTGCTCTGACTTCAGAACGCCTGTGCCAATATGAAGCCAGAATGAAATCTCATTTATAAAGCCAAACTACCAATCAAAGTACTAAGTAGTGAGATGATGTCAAGTGATTGCAGTATGAAGTGTATGAAAGCTGTCTTTTGTGCTCTGAGTATGTTGCTGCAAGCTAAAAGCTTGGCACAGTCTGCAGGTATGTTTAAGTTTGGTTAAGGCTCTACTAGGAAAGTTCATATGTTTATTTAACATGAACATTGGTACCTAGTTTCTGCAATTAGACTATAAAATATTAGCCAATGAGACAGTAACAAAAATATCATAATAAATTACAATTTTGCTGGGACTTACTTCAAGCACCTCCTGAAGGCAGGGTTGCAAGTCCTCATTGCATCTCAGGAGATAGCTGGTACCTTTGCAGGATCAAAGTTGCTAGCTGTACTTGTAATTTAAAGTATAACATCAAAACTTGTCATTTTTGTAAGCTAACATAATAAATTATTTTTCCAAGCAATGCATAGCATCTGTATTCATTTACCTAACATTGGCAAACTTTTCTAAAGGCCTGTTTTATGTAATCGGTCTTTTTTAGTTTTGTGAAATGTAGATGTGTGATATGGAATTATGTTGCCCAATTTTCTTCTTGTCTCTAGGAGCAATTGGTGTTTCTTTCTTCTACTATAATATTTGTTTAAAAACTAAGATGATAGCTTCATTTTGAGAATAAGTAGTTTTCTTCAAAAGTGTGTATTCAAAATACTTATTTTGGTCAAAGATTTGTATACCATTAAGGACCCAAAAATCTGGCAATGTATTATGGTGTTACAATAGTAGTGGATCTTTATGTTGGCCATTATTGACAGTTTTTCCAGAGGTGCCCTTGATTAGGACAGGCTGTTGTGCCTATAGTCTCTTAGAGAGTGTGAACAAGATTCATCTGATTGAACTTGAGTGTGGACAGAACACACGCCTCCATCTAAATGAACCTGCCTTTGTAGTCAACAGGATCTGCAGCATCCTTCATCTCAGCCCCAAAGAAGCAGTCAGGGTTTGATCAAATTGCAGTGAACTGCTCTCACTATATCATTTAGATCTCCATTTAGTAAAAAGGAGAATCAGGCATCTGCCTTAGATGCTTATTGCCTGCATTATAAGCACCATGTCCACTCACAGAGTGGGATCTATCCATGTGTTCTTTATCTGGATTCCAGGGTAAATTCTTTATTACCTTAAATAAGAGACACCCCTGGAGGCAGTGAAATGGCATGCAGTTAAACAAGCAAAGAGATTGGGCTATGACACTGTTTAATGATACAAGTATCATGGTTGCTGGGGAGTTCCACACAGCTAAATTTCTATGGAAGCATTTAATGGAAAACAAAGCCTTGCATTATATTTTAAAATACAAAGTAAAACAACACCAAAACAAAACCAAAACAAACCAAAAGGTATTGCATAATTCCATATGATGAAGTTTTCTTATTCTGGTTTCTCACAACCAGCTCACCAAAATACAGTTTCTTTATATACTGAGAAATCAGTTATTGAAAGCCTGTAATTATTTTACTAATTTCATTCTCCTCAATTACATATTCCCTTGCCTTTCGAAATTGAGAGGTTTTGCATGTATTTTACATTGTTTTGTGATCTGCAGTTGTTTTATGACAAACTTACTTTTTTTTGGACCTTTTTTTTCACTGATGATAGCAGAGTTGTTTCTTTCACACATGCTTATTCCTCTCTTACAGCAGCTATTGCACAACACTTTTCCCTCCTTCCTAAGTCTGCTGTCCCAGAGGCTCTACCACCATTGCTGAAGGGCTCAGCCTTGGCCCTGACAATTGAGCACTTGTGATATAGACAAATACCCTACAGGATCCTTTACAAGTGAAAACAAGTCTTTTGTTCCAGTTTCCTTTTGGATACCTTCCGAATGTGATCCTTAGGTAGATTTTCAAAAGCAGTACATCCTACTGTCTGGAAAACTGCTCCCTGAAAACTACTGCTGGAAGCATCAATGGTTCTACTGGAGACAGGATTCGTGTGAGGACAGGTCAACCAACATCTCTAATGCTCTTGGCAATGGACACTACTACAGCTTAAACAACACTTCTCAGTAGGTAAGGAAATTAGGTTGATAAAAAGAGTGAACAAACTGGTTTGATAGGAAATCTAGTTGTAGTCTCAGAAAAGTGCATTTCTTGTGACCTCAGATAAAAGCCCCACCTGGCCCTCAGTAGTATGTAGCTTAATTTATGCTTGTTTTATAAGCCAGGAACCCACTGAACTATCAAGTGATGGTTCTTCCTGGTCTGACCCCGTGTACCTCCTGGTGCCTCAAATTCATATAGGAACTAAACCAGAGTACAGGACTGGGTCTACAAAAGATTCCCCAAAACTTGTGAATAAGAGCAATGGACAATGCTGAAAATTAAAATTTGGATTTTATCTCAGGAGCTGAGAATTTTGAAATAGTCTGTGTAGAGCAAAGTGCAAGCCATAGTCAATTTTGTCAATTTTAAATAGTAATTTTCAATAGTCAGTTTTGTGACAAAATTTCCAAACAGGAAATGATATATCTAACACTAAATCTAGCATAGACCCACAACCAACAACAGTAATAGCGGGCAGCTTATGATTTCCTTACAGTCCCTTGGAAAAAACTGTACTATGACTTTACTAAGAGATGGTCCCAAAAATTCTCCCACATATATCCGTGTAGAAATGCAGTGTTACTTCTCTTAGTTTATTATAAACTCTGATTTGTGGTAGAAATAGAATAAACTCAACTTCTAACACATCCACCAAATACACATGGATACAGACATACACCAAAATTGCAAAATTTGTTAGCATAATGTAGGATAAGAGAATATATTTTCAGATTTTGTAGCCAGGATTTTAATAATTTTATCAGAGTTTCTGAGAGTTGTTCTCTTGACATCCCTTCTGTTGATCTTACCCTCGGGGCATGTGCAACCTCCCATTTCCCAAATCCTTTTGTCTTGTAATCCCCATGCAATGAATCACATTTGCTTTATTTGTTTGAGTCTGATGGGGTCTGGAACCTTTGAAAGAAAGCAGGAAGATGACTTCTCCCCGAGGAGTAACTGAATGTGCTTAGGCAGAAAAGTTTTCAATATGTGGGGCACTTGGGCAGGAAGAACTCAGCATTAGGTGAAAATAGGACATTGCAGAGAAGAGAGAACAGATACACAGCCATACCTGAGCAGTGATGGAAGCAGTGATTCCTGGGGACCTAGGAGACATTGTGCATCATTGGCTGCATCTTAGAAAACCATCATGTTGTTGATCTAAGACCAAGCCTGAAAGAAAGGACTCATTTGTGAGTGGGAGAAATTTTTTTTACAGATACTTTTAATCTTCCTCTCTTTTGCTTAAACATTTGTTAGAACCTACTGCTGAGGCAAGGTAACTGAGGTTCTTGTCAATAGGTCCGTTGGGGTGCATTAGAGGGAAACGACACTGAATGACCAGTGTGTGTGTATGTGTGCATATATCTATATCTATATATCTATATCTATATATTTTGGGACAGTTTGGTTGCAGTGGAAAGGACGTATGTAGCCATTTTGCTTATTGTCTATAGTAATATAAAAATATAAAAGTATAAAGATAGCACATAAGGAAAAGAGAAAAACAGAAAGGACAAGAGTAGACAGTGAGAGGAACCCCTGGGTCCACAAACTATTTGGTTGATGCAATTTAGATGTCTGTAGGTCGAGGTGATGGTCACTGTCTTGACCCATTGGGAGTGGGGGGGCCTGTAAAACAAGGAGTTCAATGGGTTCAAAAGTTCCATACATTCAGGTTCAGTTAAGAACACCCAGGTACCTGCCTTGCTGGGAGAGTTTTACACTGTCTGATGCAACACTATGGATCATGCTTAATTCTCTGGTGGAAGGCCCCGGAAATGACTTGGGGGCACTTCAGGGGTCTTTGATGGGTTGATGATCCATTCTAAGACACGATGGCTGTTGCTCACACCTGTATAGTTGAGCCAGTTGTGCTTTATCAGAAGGCATGAACACCTTCAGACTTATGTGTAGATGTTCCAGTGCCTCCCCCAGGGCTGGAGGGAGGGAAATTTTACACCTGAGCCCCATGGGGAGGAAAGTTTTACACCTGAGTCTCATGGGGAAGGAAGACATTGGCATGATAAAAAACATTTTCCCACCTCGAAGGATCTGCTATTTATCAACCTTTTCACTTACCTGGCTCAAATCCCAGCTTGTTGCTAGACAAAGGTTCATTTGTTGTGATCATCCTCTGGTGGTGGGAGTACACTCCTCTGCACCTGTGCTGTTCTTATGCAGATCAGAAGTTTTGCCACAACACACAAAAGCTCTCCTCCTCCCATTTGGTTGAGGGGTGCAAACCTGGCCTTAGCATAGCACCTGCTGCTTTTGCAAACGTCCAGTTGTTTCAGTCTTTTAACCTTTAACATTTTTCGCACAATTACAGAAGCCTTCTGCTCAGCAGGACTATTTACATGCACCTGTCCACTTTTTTTTTTTTTTTTGTTTTGTTCATTTCCTGGCAGCTATTCTAGTCTGTACCCTAATTCTCCTTCCTGTTTTGTGTTTTTAGCTCCAGCCTCTGTCCTTGAAGGAGGCAGCTACTCTGGTCTTCTACCGGAAGGCTGTTAATTAGTCACAAGTTGACTAGAGATTTTTCTTCTTCTTGATATCCCATCCTTACTCAACATGCACATGATTGTCCAATAAGGAAGCTTCTTCCTAGTCCTTCCTAGGGCAAGTTATATATTCCAGCTCCTTTGGGATCTTTCCAGTTAGACTCACGAAGGAATCCTTTCTTGCTCATTTCCAGCCATTACACATATTCCATTACTGCCAAGTTGAAGTATCTTGAGGCTATGGCTGCAGATGTCACTGGCTGGCAGTAACCCCTGATTTAGCCAACTTTCCCCATACTTTATTGGCAAGAACAGAGCTCAGAGGATTCTACCTAATATGCAAATACTCTCTTAAAAAGGAAAAGTACCTGAATGCAAATTAAGGCAATATTTTGGGGGTATGTAAACCTAAGAACAGGGGTACCATTTCAACAAAATTTCATCTAATCTAAAATTCTGTCTTCAGATATCAAGAAAGTATTGAGAATTTTGAAAATACGTGATGTGGGTTTTTAAGGGTATGTTTCCAACAAGTAACAATTTTTGTTTCATGGAATTCCTGAACTTGTGGTGATAGTCTCCTAGTTTATGATAGCCTTGAGGTTTCCATTTGCTTCCATGAATTTGTGCTGATCTGATACTTTTAGAACTTGTATGAGTTTTATAATCTGTAAGATTCTCTAGCAGAGTTCTGTGACATAATCATGCACTATGGATGTGGTCAGTTTTCTGAATATGCCTCCTGCAAGTTTCCAATTCAAGTGACCTAATTCTTAGTGCAGTAAGAGAATTCTGCCTTCTGAAGACCCTTCTTTTATCATGAAAAGCGCTCTTCTAAAATAATGAGGAAAATCAGAGGTTCAAGTTGTTTCTTTTCTGGTCAGTTTCTGCTGTGGCTGCCTGGTATGTTCCAAGTGCTTTAGCAGCAAGGATCCCATCTGGATGGGATTTTTTTAACAAGGAAGAAAGATCCGTTGGAGTTTTTAGCTGCTTAACAGAGGTTGGAATCTTCTGGTTTTATTCTACAGCATTTTGCAGACAACATGTGAATTCTGTGACCTTTGATGGAGGGTGTGTCCCTCAGGCACATCCTAGTTTCAAAAGATCACCTTTTTTCTGAGAAACCAAGGCTGTTCTGCTGAACAGATAAGACTGGCTAATAAAATAAATGAGACTAGCTCATTTTGATGGTCAAAGGGAATGGATGGACAGAAGATAGCTGGGGCATAGCAAAACTGCTTTCTTCAAAATAGAGTTTCTGAATGAAGTTGGGAAGAATTGATGTACCGTGTTCCCTCAAGTAGCCTAGACTAATCAGGTATAGACTAATAACTGTAACTGTGTCTTTTTATCTCACAGGAGAAGATTATTGTTTCATATTGGATTGTTTTTTTATACTGAAATTCAAAGCCCATGTAATCTTTTGTTGGATCTCGACAGACTGCTCTAATACAGGATCATTAAGAATCATAGAATCATTAAAGTTGGAAAAGATCTCAAAGATCATCAAGTCAAACCTTGTTAAATCCAATTCAGAATGTACCATGTTACAAGGTGTTTTTGCAGTCTCCTAGACAGTAAATATCATATTTACTGTGATTTAAGATAGAAAGTTTATTTCACAGCTTTTGTCTCCATGCCAATTTCAAAGCTGGGAGCAAGTGTGTGTTACTCCATATTGCTCTATAGCGAAGGGCTGTCTACCTCAGTGTCCTGTCTCCAACATGGGTAAGGAATAAATTGCTAGGCAAGAGTTTAGGCAAGTATCCGGCACTGCCTCCCCAAACTACTCGCCCAGCTTCTGGCAAACTGTTTCTCAGAAACCTCCTAAACCAATACTTGCAACTTAATTCTGTTTTTCTGGTTACACATGTGGGGAGGCTGCTGCTTTTCTGCAGCTAGGAAGGAAATTTCTTCCCTATTAGATGTATGAAAGGAATTACCCTCTGTGAGACAGTACAGAGTGCATGCAAACCTTAAATTTTTTTTCAGGCACACACAAAGTCTAATCTACAGAATAGCAGCCACTGCTGCACACAACCAGGCTCTTAAATCAGTTCTCATCTCTGCCTATCTGGAAGTGTTTTCTGGAAGGACACGTTTTTTCAAACTTAATGGTTCTGGGGAAATCCATTGTTTTGTGGAATATAGGAGTGTTTCTCCTTAACAATTCCTCTGACCATTGGAGTCTTGACCTACTTCTAGCCATGCGTGTGCTACAGGCAGTAGAGAGGTTATTGCAGGGAGGGGCTGTGCTTCAGTGAAGTCGGGGCTGACAGCGGTATCTGCCACGGTGCCAGAAGGGCTGATGTGGGTGACTCAACAGGGGTTGTTCTTCTATTTGTTTCAATACTAAAACAATGTCACAGCAGGATGCTGAAAGCTACACGGGGGATGAGATGTAAAAGCCTACTTTTCAATGCTCCATTACTCTATTTAGTGTTTACTTGCCTTCTCTATTGTGTATTTGATGAAGTTTGAATTATTATTTATTATATTGTTAATGCTGCTTGCCAAACACTGTGGATGCAATGAAGATGGTTGGTAAATAAAATAATTAGTATTATGCTTGAGAATAATGGCCCCTTGCACAGTGAATGGCATGAATGAGCTGGTACTTTTGCAAAATGTTTTACTATTCCTAGTCTTTCTGTACCTTTTCTTCCTACGTGCTAAGTCTGTAGTTAAACTTTCCCTCTTGGTTCTCATGGTAGATAAAGAGTTATATCTACTTTGAATTTTTGTTTTAATTTCCAGGTATGTAGAGTGCCTTGGCCAAAGCTGCAAACTTGTGGCTAAACCAGAAAGAATCCTGGTCCCAAGTCTCCTTGCTTTACCTGAAAGACTCTGCAGTAATGTATTTAGGTATTTATGGGTAAAGGTCTTTATATGCACTAAAAAGGACATTAAATAATCTAACAAGTTGCCTTTGTTAGTAGGCTAAACAGAAAAAGAGCACAGTGGCACTTTTTTCATCACAAAATGTAAGATATCATTCTACGCTCCAGTTTTGAATTTTTTAAAACTGGCAGGAGCCTTGAATTATGTCCGTGGATTTTGCTTTGCTAAGTTTGTGTAAGTGAGCAATTTAAGGTAACAGCCATGCCAACCACAGAGGAGAATTAGATATCAGTTGGGGGAATTGGGAATAAATCAACACAGGAAGACCTTGAAAGCAAATGCACGAGTCATGGAAGGAAAAAAAAACCCCAAAACTTCAAAAGGCCTGTGATTGTTTACAGCTGTCAGGAAACATCGATCCTGCTGCCAACCTTCTTTGTTATTTAAGGAAAGAAAAGAAATATGAAGAATTTAATTTTAATTATAAATAATAACATGCTAGGGAAGCAGGCCATGCCAGGGCCTACTCTGTATCTAACATTTCACATAATTTGCTTGCTGCCCTGGCTGAAAGCTGCTATACATGCCTGTCATGTGAACTACAGCTCCCCAAGGCTTTGGGATTATTCAGGTTGGTGCTGTAGCACTCTGTTGCTATTGCTTTAAACCTGATTAATGAATTGGAAGTTAAGTTGATTTAGTAGTTCAGGTACCAGCATAAAATTAATGGTTGCAGAAACTTGTTCAGGGTTTTTTGTTGTTGTTGTTGTTGTTTTTGGTTTTTTTTCCTGTAAATATTGCCTTATTCTCCCTGTTTGAAGAAAGGCAGAGAAGAACAGTAGGTTAAAGTTCAATATAACTGTTTCATTAAGCTCTGGAAACTCAGATATGAATGAGGGGGACAGAAATTGAGTGTAAATTACCCCTCCCAAAAAAATCTCCAGGCAGTGTTGGAACAGGTATTTTAGCTGCAAAGACATGCAAAATTGCTTCTCTTTTGTTCACCTTCCAGCGTTCTCTCCCCACTTAACAACAGCAGCAGCAGCAAAAAAATACAAACAAACAAAAAAATCAAGGGAGCGATCATGGTCTGCCCAAGTAAGACCAAATACCTTTCCTGTCCTCCTTGGGGCTGCCTGGCATGACAGTGGTGAATGTCCTGCTGCCCTGGAGGGAGTTCAGAGCATAATCTGTAGTACAGCCTGAGAACAGGAAGGGTGCCTGGGGAGGCAGCACACCCCTGCTGCTATGCTGAAGTGCCGCAGAGCACTACTGTGTTTGCTGTGCCCCCAGCTCAGAGGGGAGGTTTTGTTTCATCTGTTCTGGCAGCTTCACAGTTTCCCTTGTAAGCCCCTGAAACTGAGCTGTGGTTGTGTCACATGGGATGCAAAGGGCAGGAGAAACTGGGTTGGGATCAACAGCACAAAAATCTGAAAACACGAGTGAATCTAAAGCACTACCAAGCGTTTAAATCATAGAGTCATGAAGACTGAAAAAAATCCTGCCCTTTGCATACGTGGAGCAGATAAAAATCAGCAGTAAGAAAAGAAAAGCTGCTCCAAGAGCACCAAAAGTGTGCCATTGGGATAAACTACCAAGAAGCCCATTGGCCTCCTCCTGGGAAAGCTGTCCATGCCTAAACCTACCCTACAATGATGGAGGCAAGGAAAAAAAAAGTACAAAGCTACTGCCTCTGGAAAACAAATACAATTTTCTAACACTTTCCACTCTTGCCTCTCCCTGTTGATGAAAGGAAAAGGTGTGTAAAGTTCTTTGTGGTGCAAATTGATAGAAAGGCTACATTACTGGGTCAGAGTCTGTTTTGGTTTTTAAGGATAGTGGTATGGATTTTAGAGCCTCAGGTTACTGATAGCACAGTATTAATATGTTCCAAATCTTGGGTTTGTCATACAGATTTAGCACATCTAGTGAACGGAACTAAACAAACCCAAATAATCCCATGGGTTTATGTAGGATGATGTCTCAGCTTCAGATGTTTCAAACTATGAGTGTTCATTTCCTTTAATATGGTCTCCAAACGTCTGCAGTTCAAAGGCAAAAAAACCCTGAGCATCTGCAGTTAAATAATACTTTGTATTGTTTATTCTATTAGTGATGGTGATGCAGGTGTTTGTATCATTCTTTCTATCAGATTTTGACACTTGTATGTCTATTGTTGGATTGGCTGAGAGTTACAGAAGGCTATTGCTTCAGTCATTGCTTGAAACACTGGAATGAAGCCTGGCCCTCTTGGACATTTTAAGTAGCTGGTTTATTTGTCTTTCCAAAGCAATTTATCTAAATAGGCCAACACAATCAAATTACATGGGATTCTAAATACATTCCACTGCCCAGTCTGACATCTTAATTAGAACTTTTAAAAAGTAATGATTACCTTTTGAGTCCCAAAATTTCACTAACCTTTCTTAAAAATTGGCCAATGAATATCACTAGCAGCCACACAAAACTATTTGTTTTTTAAAGTTGTTCAGACTTTCCACTGGCACATATCCTGGCAAAAAAA